>JASDQU010505532.1:31274-42235 GCA_032191745.1 Picea mariana | reverse complement strand
TTTAGTGCCCTAAGACCTGGATAAGGGCATACCATACTTCGGGGGTATATCAACGACAACCACATCCATTAGAACACCTTTCGTAGGTATCTGTGAAAGATTAACTACTAAATATTTTATCATGCCTATACACTTAACTTTTCTTGAATTGAATGAATATAAATCTCCATAAGGTCTGGTGATTTCAAGACCAAGTCTATCCATAATGGCTTTAGGCATTACATTGTGAGAGGCTCTAGAATCTAATACGAAATTATGGAGCAGGTGATCGTGCACAATCAGAGTGATATAGAAAGGGGCAACGATGTCTTTGGCACCTTCGAAATGTGGGCCGAAAATTATGTTAGGCTTGTCATCTTCTAAATTTATAACATCGGCCTGACTTTTGTTTAGAGGGGCTTCCACAATGCAACATATTAGATATCATTTTTGGGATTAACTGCGTAGAGTAAGTCATTAATATATGACCCATATCCATGAGTATTAGTCGCAACTGACCAATAATTCTCATGATTTGAATAGTCCACTATAGCAATAATTTAGCGATTTGTTTTCTGTAAATTAGATTTTTTGCCAGTTCGACAAGGGGTATAGGGATTTTGATTTTATTTATTTCATTTTCCAAATTAAAACTTCCTATTGTTTTTTCGATCTCTATGGTTTGGGTTTCTAACCCCTTCTTTTCAGTCTTCCTTTGTTGTGAGGTTTTTGTTTCAGTCACAGGAACCTCTACTTTCTGTGTGTTTACGGCTAGTGTATCTGCTAAATTTGTCTTGGTAGGATGTGTGTCAGTGGTATTAGTTATTATAGTCTGTTTTTCAACATTTTTTGAAACTGACTCGTATGTTTCACCTCTTAGAAAAATATTTTTCATTGGGGGAGTTGTGAGGCTCTTGTTTCTAGGCCTTAGATTGTACTTTTGGTGGAGTTAGGACATTATATTGTCTGCGATTCCCTGATAGGTTGAATCTTTCGTAATACCATTGTTCTTGTTATTCTCAGATCTATGTTTTGTAGTTACGGATTTTGCATAATCTTTCCTCATTAAAAAATGTTGTAGGCAGTCATCACCAAGATTATTTATGTCTTCTTCTAGTTCCTCAAAATCTTCCACATCTTCTCCTCCTATAAATTTTTCTCTTTTAAAGGGGGTTTGGATTTTTTGATCCTCATTCTTAATTTGTCTTGGTGGATTTTGAGGGTTAGGATTCCTTCTGAAATCCTTTATGGGAAAATGATCATTCTTCTCTTGATCTAGTTCCATTCTTGAAATCTTATTTGACAACTCTTTGATTATTCTAGCCATGTCGTCCATTTTGTCTTTCGAAGATCTTCCTGATCTAGAGGGTCCTCCTTGTTCTTTGTATCTTCTAGTTTCTTTGTTTCCAGTCTCAAATTTGGTTTCCATCTTTCTTGATGCCATCATGTTTGATTCGATTTCTAAGGCATCATATTGCATTTTAGTGAGGTCTACTAATATCCTCTCCCTCAAAAACAGGGAAAAATTAGGGTCGAAATGTCCAGCGAAGGTTACTTTCATTGTAGGTTGGGAGGGTTTGACCTCAGTTGGAATCTTATTATACAATTTATTGAACCTTTGGGTGAACTCGAGGATTGATTCAGATTTTTTCTTTCTTAGAGCCCCAAATTCAGTTAGATAATAGAGATGGTCTTTCCTTCCCCCCCACTGTCTAATAAAATCATTTTCAAGTTCCTAATATGATGGTATAGATCCTACTGCTAGACCTCAGAACCAGGTTCTTACCTGACCTTCAACATTATGAACCAAGAGTCTCGAGTAGCTATCTTCATGTTCGAGTCCAAGGATGTCAGCGAATTGGTCAAATAAATTGATGTGTTCGACTGCAGTCAAATCACCCTCTCCCGTGAATTTTGGCAGATTCTTCATGTAGTTTTCAGGTAAGTCATGGAGGGGAACTGGGAGGACCAAAGGAGCATATCTAGCAACCACCTTTTCAAATATTCGAGGGGGTGGTACTTGGCCGCATGCTCCTCCTCCTCCAACACCACCTCCAACAACGCCTC
Organism: Picea mariana; assembly: GCA_032191745.1. Lineage (NCBI taxonomy): Eukaryota > Viridiplantae > Streptophyta > Pinopsida > Pinales > Pinaceae > Picea > Picea mariana. The sequence continues at coordinate 40,189 of JASDQU010505532.1, read as the reverse complement.
CTCCGGCTGCAGCCATTGATGATTTAGAGGTTGTTTCTTGGAGACTATAAGGAAGGGTTTCAGGAAATTGGTTATCAAGGGATAGGAAAATTGAGGAAGGGGAACTAGGGAAAAGTGGACTAGTTTCTTCAAACTCACAGGGTGAATATAAAGGAGAACCAATAGGAGTCGTGTCAAGAAAGATAGGATGATCGTAGGAGTTCTGAGAGATAGGAAAATGGACTTCATGAAGTGAAGAGGTGTCAATTGAAACAGGAAGTGAGACAGATCTTTTACCTCTATTGGTGAAAGAAAGGGTTGGGAAAATATCATTTTTAAAATCAGGAGAGACTAAACCAGGCTCAAGGGTTACAATCCTATCGGTAGGTAATTCCCCGCAAGGAGGTGGGGTATTCGATCCTTCAAATTGACCTTTAGTATTCGACTTTGTAACTTTCGGTTGATAAAACTTATTTGTCGATGATACAGTCTGTTTAAGATATCTTCTTGATTTTATTTATTTTTTTGGATCGGGAACATGCAAAGTCTATTTGTCATCTGGGTTTTTCTTGGTATTCTTTCGGTTAAAAGCCAGTTTATTTTTATTGGAGTCACCAAGTGAAAGATAAGGGTAGCCTTAGAAGGTTTTCAATCTTTGTTCACTATCAAAGAGAGAAAGTGTCAATGTCATTCTTCCCAGGGAAAAAGTTTCATTTCTTCGTTCCCTGGCAGTGGTGCCAAAAAGATGTTGTTCCTGAGTTTATAATTTAAGGCTCTAAAGTACACCGTCAAGGCATCCGAAAATATAGAGAAAGTTAAGGGTAGAAAAGTCAGTTATACAAAAAGGGCTATGGCTAGTTTCTTAACTATATCTGTCTAGCTTCCCATTTTTCCTGGATACTAATATCCCTTTCAATTGGTGCCCATGAACATTCTAACTCAACCCGGTTATTTGCTTTCTGTAAGATGGTGTTAAATAAATTTAAGGCAATTCTCGTTTGATCTGATAATCCAGGCTCGATATTGGGTTGTCTTGTAACTGGTATAGTCATGGGGGATAAATACTAAAAAGATAAATTCAGGTGTTTTCTTTTAAGGCTTTCTATTTCTATTTCAAAATAAGTAAGAAGTATTCCAAAACCTTGAATTAATAGTATGATGAAACTAAAGGCCATTTCCGGTATCTGAGTTAAATTTTGAAAAGGGAATATGCATGAAATGAAAAGAAAACATAAAGCTATAGAACAAGGTGATGCATCAATTAAAGAGGAATCTCACTCTATGACAGAGGAAGAAAATAGTTAGGAAAAAATCTTAATGAAGTGTTGGCCCTTGACCAAGTTTTGAAGAGTACTTGGTCATATTTGACCACTTTTGGGACTGCGACAACTTGCCAAGGAAGGAGCGCAACGCGAAGCAGAAATCAAGGAAGCAAGACCTATTCTGGGATCCATTTTAGGGTTTTGGGTTGATGTAATGGGAAAGGGATGTCGGCCCATGGGTTTACCCATGCTTAGGCCCATTTTGTAATCTATAAATAGGCAATATAGATAGTAATATAGAGGAGATAGTAATGTAATACATCTGCGTGGTGTATGAATGAAAGCTTAGTGCTAGTATTTGGTTCTGTGTGATCGAATGTATCTTAGAGAGCTCTGTGCAGGAGATTGGAGAGCTAAGTGTAGATTGTTATAGTTGGATGTTGAGGAGAAAGGAAGAAGGATCTAGCGAGCTGCGCAGATCTTCTGTCCTGTGCAAAGTAGGGGTCATTGAAGCTCTGTGCTGTAACTTCTTGACCAAGATAATATAAAGAAGACTTTGTGGATGTAGCCCTAGGGTGGGGGTGAACCACGATAACTGTGTGTATGGTGCTATGTGCTTTGTTCTTACGTGTTTATCTCTCTCTTGGTTAAGTGCTTGATGTGATTGAGTAGATCTAGTTATGCTCTGAGTTGATGGTATATGAATGAATGTTAGATCTGATACATAAGATGCTTAGTGCTTGATCTATTGAATCTAACCTATATTTTTGGGGCAAAGTACTAAATCACCCTTAGTAAAAGTATTCATTGCGATGCTCTGTGCCTTTTGTGAAGTGTATTAATGATTGAATGTTAAGGAATAACTAATGCTAAGTGCACTATAAGAAAGGTAATCACAAATTGGTGTCCCAACTAAGGTTGCAGACACCTAAGTCTTGCAACCACCCCTACCTCTACCTTAGGTGAGACTTCATCTGCTTCGCAGGTGTTTCCGAAAGGACCTGTAGTTAGGGTTTTATTGGTGTGCTCTTGAGCGTTGAAACCTGGGTCTGCCCCTATGCCAACAAATGGTTCCGTTGCCTAGACCGAAACTGTGATTGCTGGGAACTAGAGAAGAAGAAGCTTTGTGTGAAATAAGCTCCGTGCGTAGATCTGTTGCCCTAGTGCGCAGTGTTCTGTTTGACCTGCGAAGCTTTGTGCCGAGAAAGAGGTCATATCTGAAGAAAGAGAGGTTAGATTTGAAGAAAAAAAGTCAGATCTGTGAAGAAAGAGGTCAGATCTGCAAGAAAAAGGTAAGATCTGTAAGTTATGTGCTTTGATAAAGGTAAGATTAGTTAAAAGTCTTAGATCTGGAAGCTTTTTACTCCATAGAAGTAAGATAAGTGAAATTTTTTTTTCTAGAGCATGGATCTAGGTATTTTTGATAGATTCTGTCCTAGCTTCAAAACTAGGGTATTGTTAGATGAGAGAAAGTTTGATATGAATAGATCTAATAAGTATATTGATAGATATGTTATACCTATGCATAGAAAGAATGTCTGGACTAACAAGTGGATGCAGGATCCTAGATTTTTTTTTTTGCAGGATAGCTACCATGATCCTGGTGCGCAGTAAAAAAGAAGTTGGGGATCATTTAAGAGAAAGAGAGGATTAACCCTCTTTTACAGTTGTAGAAGACTAGGACATCTTGCTAAGGAATGCCCTGGTAGGAGATCTGGTTGCCTCTGTTGTAAGGCTATGGACCATGAAGTATTGGATTGCCCTAGAATGATTTCTAGGCTTGAGAAGCTGAATATGGAACAAGCAAACCCTGAGGGAGATCAAGAGACCAAGATTATAGCAGAAACCCAAAAAGAATCAGAAAAGATATTACTACAGATGAAATATACCTTAAATTACCACCGACATGTTAGGTTATCAGAGATATTCAAAGAAAAGGAGAAAATCGAAGCAAGAATAGGGGACTTTGACATTGATTGTACTCTTGATGAAGAAACACAAGTGAACATTATGCCAGAAAGAACTTGGGAAGCTATAGGAAAGCCTGTCATGACCCCTTCCCTAGGAGGACCATGTTTCTTCATAGGAAATCTAGTAAAACTATGTGGAAGGCTCGCTCAGATACCTATGACTGTCAATGGAACTTCGACAGAGGAAGACTTTGAGATCATTAAATTTTTTGAAGACATCGCCCCGTTTACCATGCTCATAGGGAAACCTTGTATTGACAAAGAACAGACCAAACGAAGAGAAGAAGCAAAAGTTTTGGAACAGAAGAAACAAGAATTAAAATACTTTATGACTAGAAGGATTGCACACTTGATTAAAAAACAAAAGAGCAGATCCCAGATATTTAATATTAGTACCTCCGATGGTGAAGCTAAGAGAACACTTGAGGATCTGCAAAAGATTGAGTTACCTATTGTTGATACAGAAGGGGTATTATCAAGGAACCCTTGGAAATATTTTCCACAATGCGAAGTAACTAAGACCACAGAAGATAAACATCAGAACGGTAAAAGAATTACTGAGACAAAACTCACCGGGAAGAAGGCTAGGAAGTTAAGAATGAAAAGGGATAATACTGTAAGGGTACAAGAGGTTCTAGAGGACACTTCGCAGTAAGAACAGTTGAAGAATTGGAGCTTCTCCAAGATATCAGAACAATGACATAGAGTACTTTTCCATGACGAAGCAATATAGCCGTTGGAACTGATATACCCATTCGACCGCTACTCCGAATAGATCAAAAAACAATTATGGGTTACCATTAGACCATTGGACCTCACCTTAACAAATAGATTAATGGTCATGGAAGTTTCATATCCATTGCAAGCAGTCTGTTGCAGAGTTACTTACTTATTCTGTCGCACCATGCCCGGAAGACACTTTTTCCAATTGAGAACTTGAACTGACAGAACAACCACATTGTGAAATAATGATTACTCCTGCTTTAATCTCTACCTAATTACAGTATTGATAGTCCATTGACAACCCAAGACAGTGATCCCAAGCTTACATGTCCGACGAGCTTAGAGCATCAGAAGAATTGGTGAGAGAAGTACTTGCTAGCTTAAGGACAGAAAGAGTCATGTCGGAAAGAGGAATGTCCACCGGAGTCCAAGCCTCGTCATCGAGAGGAGTGGCATCCCCCCCAACAACTACTCGGGCTGGAACATCCCGAGCCAGTGCAGAGGTGAGAACTAAGCATAAACACGACGAAGCCAACATGAGGATAGTGCCAACTATTCTACCTGTGTACATTCCCCCTTTAAGTGGTGAGAATAACAGGGACAATGTCCCTTGAGAATTTGAATACACCCTAATCATGACATATCTACCGAAAGGAGTTCGCACCTACCAGGCAGATCAAGACAAGGTTACAGTGTTGAAGTGTTGTGACTTCAACCTGGAGACCGTAAATCCTACAACATGCTCACACCATCTAAGTACTTAACAAAGACTAAGGGCCACAATCTGAAGATCATCCCTCATCAATGGATGATGAACCTTGCACAGTCTAATCTGCTTAACATCATGAAAATACCACACTTCGGCAAACATCAGGAGGTAACTACTTGTGTGAAATTGCTGCTAACAAGCTACCATGGAGGATACTTGTGGTTGAACCATCGCATATCTGTTGATCCAGCGCTGATCAACAAGATTATTAGGCTTAGCATGCAGGGCCTTGATCCCCATGAGTACTACCCTAGGAATACCACAGGCTGCACACTTTCACAGAAGATTAAAGAGGCGTATGGAAATGTTGAAAAAGGCGCACGAGGTTACAAGGTCGCCTCTATCGAGAGTGGCGCAATGTGCTTCGCATGTCAGTTGATAGCAGGGAAGCTGGTTCGTAAGAATAGACCTACACAAGTATCAAGCTTCATAGTGGACCTCGCTAGAAAATGCGTAGAAGGACTCCAGATGAATTAGGCAAAGTACTTGGTCAATCAACTAGAGATTGACTGAAGAGAAGCCCAGGACCAGGGGCATGAATTCCATTTCAACTGGCTGCTGATATTGATTGCCTTTGTTGCATGGGAGCTACCAGAAGGCACAACTTTCCCATACCTCGCCCCATTCGAACCGTTAGCTGCGAAGTTCAGTACCTTGTGTTACTTGACAGACATGAGCAAGCAATGGCAATCAAATTCCATTTTTCACAGATACTATAACCAACTGAAAGAAACTATAGGGGGTGAACCTCGCATAACTCTAAACACTTTACAAAGGTTATGACCTTTGATAAATTTTAGTGCGGAATGCCACTTTATCTACCTAAATCCATGTGCTGATGAACACTAGGAACAAATCCAGTCCTATTATAAGCTAACTGAAGAAGACCTAGAAGAAATCACCAAGGAATGGTCAGCGAACCTCCTTGTTCCAACATATCCAGCAGACATTTCAGATATTGACAGCCCAGAAGCTGTGCAGGACACACCTGGGCCCAATAAGATAAAGAAGACAATGAAGACAAAGGAAACAAAGAATCCTGAAGAGGTTCAGGATGTAGATAGCTACTCTACGAAGACAACTTCCTTCACACCCGATCAATAAGGTAACAACGAAGACTTAGAGGAAGTTGAGCAACAACCAGGAGACAAAGTCGAAGTTCCAAAGAAGAGAAAAGGGTCACCTTCAAAGTCTTCCTCTAAGAAGAAAGTAAAAGAGACCGTGACCAAGATGAAGATCATGCTCAACCCCGATGACTTCAACTTTCTCCTTGAAACTTTGAATGAAGCCATAGAATAAATTACAGAAAAGCAGGAGGCCAAGCAATAGACGATGTATGATAGAATCAAAGTCAAGCTCCAAGGAGTACAATGAGCCCTCCAGTCTAACCGCATAGTCTCCACTGTGCCTATGCCAGAAGGAACACCCGAAGCCGGAGATGAGTCGGTTCAATTGCGCAGGATTGTTGACCTAGTCGAAGTACGCCTTCATAAAGTAGAAGAAGTAACAACGCAGGCCACCCAGGCCCTAAAGCACACACATGAGGGAATCATAGAGAAACACCAAGATGCACAACAAGAGAAGGAGGCCATCCAAGAGAAGTTTGATAAAGAACACACAAATATCCAAAAGGAGAAGGAGCAACTTCTCGCAAAGCAAATCGAGATCGAAGAAGTTGTCAACAGAGCATTTTTATCTGTGACCAACTTAGAACAAAAGGATGAAGAACCCTTAGATCATCATATAATGAAGCTTGCTGAAGTTATTCAGCAACTGCAGCAAAGAGTCGTCGACTTAGAGCTTTAGATCATCCCAAGCACCCCACAAGAAGAGTGTGACCAACAAGAAATAATTGCCTGCAATACAGTAGAAAGGATCAAAGAACTCACTAAAGAATGAAAACAGCTAAGTACCGGAAGTGCACAGATACATGAGAGCCTGACCGAGAACCTGAAATTACATAAATTGGAGTCGTAGCTCCAGGAGGCGAAGCAACAAGAAAATAGACTTTAGATGCAGTTGAAGGCCCTACCAACCATAGAGAAAATGAAGCGATCCCACGAGCAACACGTTGCACAACAACAGATCCACATGATCCAGAGCAAGGTCATGGAAGTAACACAAAAACTTCAACCTTTGTAGGATAAGGCATGTCAACTATTCTTAGAGATTGAGAACCAAGGGACAGAGCTATGACAGGTTGTGATTACAGCAAAGCAGCACCTAGAAGGACCAGTCAATAACACACTCATTCAGGAGTTCATCGAGAAGGAGGAAATCACAAAGCAACAGGTCGAAGCGGCTTGAGCCAAACTTGAGGTACTTGAAGAAGAATTGGCCAGACCTGAGTGACTCGGGACAAGTCACAGGTGAGTGTTGGGGGCCTGTTGGCCCTTAACCAACTTTTGAGGAGTACTTGGTCATATTTGACCACTTTTGGGACTACGACAACTTTCCAAGGAAGGAGCGCAACGCAAAGCAGAAAATAAGGAAGCAAGACCTATTTTGGGATCCATTTTAGGGTTTTGGGTTGATGTAATAGGAAAGGGATGTCGTCCCATGGGTTTACCCACATTTAGGCCCATTTTGTAATCTATAAATAGGCAATATAGATAGTAAGATAGAGGAGATAGTAATGTAATACATTTGCGTGGTGTATGAATGAAATCTTAGTGCTAGTATTTGGATCTATGTGATCAGATGTATCTTAGAGAGCTCTGTGCATGAGATCAGAGAGCTAAGTGCAGATTGTTATAGTTGGATGTTGAGGATCAAGGAAGAAGGATCTAGTGAGTTGCGTAGATCTCCTGTCCTGTGCAAAGTAGGGGTCATTGAAGCTCTGTGCTGTAACTGCTTGACCAATATAATATAAAGAAGACTTTGTGGACGTAGCCCCAGGGTGGGGGTGAACCACGGTAACTATGTGTATGGTGCTATGTGCTTTGTTCTTATGTGTTTATCTCTCTCTTGGTTAAGTGCTTGATGTGATTGAGTAGATCTAGTTATGCTCTGAGTTGATGGTATATGAATGAATGTTAGATCTGATACATAATATGCTTAGTGCCTGATCTATTGAATCTAACCTATATTTCTGGGGCTAAGTACTGAATCACCCTTAGTATAAGTATTCACTGCGATGCTCTGTGCTTTTTGCGAAGTGTATTAATGATTGAATGTTAAGGAATAACTAATGCTAAGTGCACTATAAGAAAGGTAATCACAAATCGGTGTCCCAACTAAGGTTGCAGACACCTGAGTCTTGCAACCACCCCTACCTCTACCTCGGGTGAGACTTCATTTTCTTTGCAGGTGTTGCTGAAAGGGCCGGTAGTTAGGGTTTTTTTGGTGCTCTCTTGAGCGTTGAACCCTGGGTCTACCCCTATGCCAACATGAAGCATATGATATTGAAATCTAAAACATTTACAGGTCTTGTATCTGCTGATAGCTGATACAGAGGAAAAAATGTAAACGATTAAATTGCAACAATGATTAATCACCACAGTAGAGGTTGTACTAAATTGCAGTTAAGCATTCATCAAAAATATATATGAAAAATATGAAACAACTAAGAATCACACAACTCAAACTTGACCATATATGGAATCTTCAATTTGTATTTGTATTAATTCAAAAATATCTTCAAATTCTTCTTTACAATGTGCCCAGAAAAAACCCCTATTTCAGTCTCCTGAAATTATACTTATATGAGATCACCAATACATTGATGGTTGGTGATTTCCTAACTCCTAGGGGTAAACAATTACCAAAATGAAAATCTCAATTGTTTTCTTGATTATATTTTATTTTTCTACTGTCTCGATAATATAAGCTTTCAGAATGATACTTCATTGTTTTATTGAAGTATCTCCTTCTTTTAACCCAATACATTCAATACAATTTTCAAGAAAGTGTACAAAATTTTCGGGAGGCTCTGGAAAATCCTTCACTTCAAATAGATAAATTTTTCTCTGAATTTTGGGAAGCCGGTCTTCAATCCCCTTACCAACAAACCTAATTGATTGTAATTTTAAGTTTGGCTTCACCAACCACCTGTCTATTAGGGTAACATCCATTTCCCTTAACTATGAAATTTCCATCTGAATTTCATTCAAACCCTCTTTGAAATTCAACTGGTGTCTTACAATGTTTATCTGTCCTAATTGCCCAGTGCAATTATCTCTTCCAATACCTAATGATCCCTTGTCCAACAAA
>JASDQU010505532.1:13877-31184 GCA_032191745.1 Picea mariana | reverse complement strand
TTTAGAGATTAATCTCTGTTGCTCGGCTTCTATCTTCATATGTACTTCCAACGACTGGTCCTGAAAAAATTTCAAATATATAACCTATCCTTTCATTGAATTCAATTTAGCCTGTAGTTGCCTTATCAATTATTCTTGTCGAATAACCTGTATTTGGCTAGTCTGCATCTTCTTGTTCATCTCATCTAGACTTGACTTAAGCGATTGAATTTCCTGTTTGTCAACAACCTTGGCTTGATCCAGACCTTAATTTATTTCTTCTTTGATATTTTTCTCGGTATCTTTTAGTTGGTTTTGCAACTGGACTATCCCGTGGTTACTCTGTTTCAACCTTGTTCTCATATTGTCAACAGTGAATAGATTTGTTGTTGCCAGAGCTCCCATGGAGCCCGCTACCTATGTAGTGAAATATTCTTCTTCCAAGTTTTTCCCATCTACCAACACCCTGTGTTTCCTTACCATACCGCCTTCTCTCATATACATCTCCTCCTTTAATACAACCTTCCTCGTTTTACTGAAAAAGTAATCAGAGGGAGGTATTTCTTCTCTAGAGACAGGGGTGAGCTCACTAGCATATATGACTTTTGCCTGAGGGAGACCAAAAGTAGACTATAAAGGGGTTAAGGAAGGGATGGGATTACCCAACTCTGTGGATTTTGTTTCCCCTGTTGTCTTGGGGGTATCAACATGAACAATAGATGATGAAGGGGGAGTAGATTGATTTGACTTTGGAGGTGTCTCTGACCTTCTTTCTATTTCTTGTTCTGGATTCTCTGTCTATGGGACTTCTTTGTTTTTTGAATACCCTTCGGCCCCCTGTGGATTTTCCTCGATGGCTGCTTCATCCTGCGCTTTCTGTCCGAAACCTGGGGGAGTGTTTTCTTGTTCTAGAGGAGGTGTTGTTGCTTCACCCTGCAATACCTTGGGAAAACCACTTTGTCTGTGTCTCTGGAAGGTTAGAAAACTGGTTTGCAAGTTGGATGGTAATGTATGTACCCTGTCTAACACCTCCTCATATATTTTTACCCCTTTGAAAATGTCATCGCGAGGGGATTCCTCATTTTCAAACGCTTTCATGGAACATTGAGCCATGTGGCCTCCCACTATTTGATAAGGGTCGTGGTTCCTGTGTTCGAGATCCACCAACTTGACCTCCTCTAGAGATGCATCTTCAACCTTGGAATGACCCAAGTTGAGTAGCGAAAACTTCCCAATATGTACAGGGAAAACCGACCAGAACTACTTGTGAGCTATCTTTAGTTCTATCCCAATACCGTCTATTATTATCTGATGAGCTACCTCCCTGCACACCATTCTATCAGGGAGGAATTTTGGAAGTCCACGAGGAGGAATAGAACATTCAAAAACCCTAATATAGGAGAAATTCTCCTCAATAAACCAATCGGAAACGACCTTGAAGTTTCTTATGACCGATTCTGAAATACGGGGGGATGCATAGCCATATAGCATCTGATGCACTAGTATCACCACGAAATGACAAATTTCGTAAAAAGAATCCTTAGCATTTTCTTCCCACAACTTAGAATGATATTCATGAATAGGTTCAGTGTAGGTTGGGTTCCAACTCCAATCCATCAAAGGGAAAGGAGTGGTGAAACATATAGCATCCATAATGTATGTCGACATGTAAAAGGCTACTGGTCGGCCACTGGATCTCGCGGTTTGATACTCCATAACCTCCTTAGCTAGGTTATCTGATAGAATATTGTTCCAATTGAAGCTATAGCCTTCAGCTGCTTCATGTAAAAGGGGCACCCATTTTGCAAGGAAATGGGTAGGACTTTTCTTCCCAAAAAGTCTACATAGCATCATAGCCACATAGACCATGCACTCATTCAATGAGGCTGTAGCATAAACGCTATCGGTATAGGCCCTGAATTTTTCTAGGTGTCTTCACTAGTCTTTGATTATGCCGGGGTATGTTTGATCTGCCTCTGTACATTCTTTCCTTTGAAAGTCACTTACAAACTCTTTATTATAAATGTACTTAGGATTGGGAGACAATTTGTACATTACTTGTATATGCTTTGGTCTGAAAGAGCCGACGAAGACCCCTCGACTGTCCAAAATGATTCTCATTTGCACGTCTGTCCTCTCTAAATCCCAACTGATCATATCGTTATATGTCACAAGTCGTGGGCCCGTAGCTACTTTGTGAAGTTTAGACTCTGCTATGTCCCAAAGTTTGTTTTCAGAATCATCAAGAAAATTCTTGATTTCGTAATCCAAGGTTTCAAAAATTTTCCTCCAGGATTTGATGGAATCAATGGCATGGGGTGTAGTATCAGATATAATGTCTCCTTCCGAGCTCGAGCTTTCAGCTATTTCTTCACTTTTCTTAGGTTCCTTTCTAGGTGCCATAATGTTCGCGCTAGACTGAAATCCTATTTGCAGAGGAAAAACATATAATCCTGGATAAATGCAACTCACTCCTGATTGTAAATAACTAGAATGAAATTTGAACTACATAACGTTTATTAGCCTTTATCTTGTCTTACAATGAGCGCACTGACACATGCGATAAGGAATTAATGTTTTAATGAGGAAGATACACTTGGAGATACGCCTTCATGTCAAAAATATCTCCATTTGTTCGTTATTAGTACTGTCGCATATCAACGATTTCAAACTGGAGTTTCAAAAGGATTGCTTTCAACAAATCCCGAAATGCGAAACGCGAAAAGTAGTTTAGTCATTATTAATCCTATTTTAAACTAACTTAATTTAGTTTTAGACTTTGTTAAAAATTCGCGATTTCGCATTTCAGAATTTCAAGGATCCTGTACCCAAGAGGCATGTCATAAGCAAACCCCGAATCACGAAATCATGATGGGATTAATTTAGGTGCTAATCACTTGTATTAATTCTTTAATTAATCAAGATTAGTAATTAATTCCTTGTTTTTGAAAATTCGGGGATTGGGCGTTCGAGGGTCGACATTTTGAAATCACTTTCATACAAGAAAAACCGTATCACAAAAGATTAATGAATCGTTACTTGTGTTTAAGAGTTTAATTAATCATGACTAAAGGAAACTTTGTGAAATGCGCGTCGGGACTTATACACTCATTTTTTTTATTACTTTTAATATAAATCCTTTTCGGGATTTTGGAACCGAGACTCTGGAGTTTCTAACTAAAAATCATATCTCGTGAAAAAATGAATCCTGAAACCTGAAAAAAATCGAAAGAGTTTTGACTCCTTTTTAGGACTAAGGGCGGCTCCATGACTAGGAAATAGTGAAGTTTCAGGTTTAAAGGGTAAAAAATTAAACTTCGTGTCAATTTATTGAATGTTCAGTATCTAGTTGAGAGCAGTGTGCAGAGTTTGGTTTTCAGCAGACACTGGTGATAGGTCAGAGCAGGGTACACACACATGTTTTTGGAGTAGCCCAATGGATCAGGCATATGGTCTACTATTATTTTCTACCTCACAGGGAGGATATCATCCCCAATAGGAGCCTATGTTATCTCCTGCTAATTTGTATTAATTTTTCCCAAAGCATCTTGTCCTTGTGCTATTTTTCCACTTAGACTTTCAAATTTTTTCACCAGCTTCGTCAAGCTCCCATCACCTAAATCCTTCACTCAACTGATCATCCAAAATAGTCATGTCCTCCATGAGTTGAAAAATTTGGCGAATATCCCAAACCTATATCTAGCCTTAACACTTATATAAATCCCTTAGTTTCATCACTTCATTCATTTTTACCCTTATTTTCATATTCCCGCTGAAAATAAAAAATATGTCTTTTATTAAGCACCCTTATTCTATCCACAAAGTCATGTGTTAAGCCTCATATGCCCAAAGTCTTTAGAAAATAGAAAAAGGGTTTATTATTAATATAAATATTTTTATATTAAAGTATTTATATTAATATTTGATCAAATATTTAATTTGCGGCATCACGTCAAATCATGGGCACGAATCTCAATTTATAATGTGGAAAAGTCAAAGGTTGGATGGAGGGAACACATACATATTGGGGATTGAAATAGCCAGGAGGTTAATTATGTGAAGGTGGGCTGGGGAAAACTACCGTGGTTTATTTGGTGGACACGTGTTTTTACATGGAGCACATTGGAGGTAAAAGTAGTTTGAATTAAACCACTCCAGCCCAAGCCCAATGTAATAAATGCACCATTTATCATATGTTTAATGTGAAGAATTTTTCTAGGAGTGCATTTCAACAACAAATATGGAATTTCTAATAAATTAAATTCCTCCTCACGGTGAAAAGGTTTTACAGAGGCAAGATTCAAGTTTTACAAATTAAATTAATGTTTATTTCCATGAAAAATATTTAAATGGGAAGATGCACGTGAAGGAAGACTTGGATAATTCTTTATCCAAATATTTACAGAAGTAAAAGAAGAAGATAAAAGGTATTTTTCCAAAGACGGTAAATTGGAAAAAACACACAGTGAATGTTTTTTCACAGTGAAACTGTAAATTGGAAAAACATAACACAGTAAATGTTTTTCATGTGAAATGGTAACAGTAAATGGTTTTTCCAGTGAAATGGTGAATTGGGAAAAACAAGACATGGTTGAAATTCCAGTTAACCATCAACCCCTTGCTTTACCTCCTATATCTGCAAATATCCTAGACAGATACAAGCCCCTAGATTTGCCTCCTGTTCTCCATGATTTCCCTGCCAATTATAACAATAAGATGCCTAGATTTGATGGAGAGAATGCCAATATCTCTGCTGAAAAACACATCGATAGGTTTGAAGATTTTCTTGAACTTTATGAGGTTGAAGATGATGATGTCTATATCAGGATGTTTACCTTGTCCTTGCAAGGCAAAGTTAAAAATTGGTTTAAAAACCTTCCAGCTGCAAGCATCAGAAATTTTCATCAATTCACGCAAGTTTTCTTAGATAGGTGGGTGATCATGGGAAATGTTTTCCTCATCCTAGAAGAGTATGACCACTTGAAAAGAAATCCCGGGGAGACATTACAACAGTTCTCAACTAGGTTCAATAAGGTGTATCATTTAATACCCGTAGATGTAAGGCCACCTCCTGGTTTAGCTCAATTGCATTACCCAAATGCCTTTGATCCAGAAATGACGTTCCAGTTAAGAGAAAGAGACACTGAAACCCTTGAAGAAATGAAAAATGTTGTAGTTGACATAGAAGCTAATCTGGTGAACAAGAGGTCCAAGCTAAGAGTGGAGGAAAAGGCCAAAACAGAAAAGAAACGAATGACATCTTCAAAAATGAAGCTAGATATCTTAGCCAACACTGTAAAAGAGATGATGCAGGAAATTAGCAGGAAAGAGGAGCTTGTTGTTCAAAGACCTCATATCCCACTAGTTCTAGAAATGACAAAGGTGAATATTCCCAAAAAGTCTGTAGCACAACCATGGTACCAGGGACTGAAAAATGATAGCTTCATATACTGAATCCACGATACAGTCAAAGATGAAGTTCAAAATCAGAAGGTGGAGGAAGATTATCCTGATATGATATGCATGTTCAATGGCCTTTCATCCATGGAGGATTCACCCAAGTTTGATTGATATGATGACAAATATGATCACGATGCAGAAATTCTTGAGGTAAGTGAACAAACTTTACCCTTATGCTTCTCTTCTTTTAAATTTTTGAAGGAAATTTCTGAACAAGTGGTAAATATCAAAGAAGGAAAACATTTTGATGAGATAGTGAAGGATGTTAGTGTTGATAAAAAGGACATTTCAGATCCAGGATTACAATCTCCAAATTTATCCGATTTTCAAAGTTCAGGGAAAAATCCAGAGCTCGAAACAAAATTCGAAGCACTGGAATGTAACTCTGTACCATTAGAGGTTAATTCACTTCAAATTTTGAAGGAGGAAGGTGCAAAATTTTTTCAAGAAAATGCAAACTGCCTACCCCTATGTTTTGCCTCACTCTTGAGCAAACATTGCCAGCAGATTGTAAACAATAAGGAAGAGGAATGTTCTAATACATCAGTTGAAGAGAACAAGGATGATACAAAAGCTGATCTAGAGGTACAACCACTAAATCTTTTTGAAGGCCAAATATCAGATGGAATCCCGAAGCCTAGAACAGGTGATGAGCTGAGCCATTTTGATTTACTGCCTCTGTGGTTCAATTCATTTCAATTTTTGAGAGGGAATCTTGGTCAGATTCTAGTTGAAAGTCATAGTATGAGCCATGAATTACCAGTAGAGCCAATGCCACCATTATCTAAAGAATTTTATGACCCAATAGTTGATATTCTGGATAATGTATTTTTTCAAAGTCTGGTTTCATTTACTCCTAATGAATTAAAAAATTGTTACGATATTGATATGATCATACAGTCTTCCCCACTTACTAGTTCAACAAAAATATCAGTGCAAAACCCATTAGATGAAATGCAAACACATCTTGAAATGCTTGAAGATTGGAAGACCTCACGAGCAACACAAGGTCAGGAGATGGAATGGACTGATTGCAAATGCCAAGAAACAACTCAGGTCTATTTGGATCCTATAGATATCTACATGGAGAAATTTTTCGTGGAAGGTCCACAATACATTTTCAACAGTTTAGTGTTTTTTTAGATTGATCAATTTTGATGTAAGGGAGATCAACATAGAAATCTTTATCACATATCATTACCAGATCTACATCTGAGTTTGGGGAAAATCAGTGAAATAACCCAGGTTTCAGATCCAATTTTTGACTGGTTATACTGGATGTCTCATATTGATTAGGATCAAGCATTCTCAGGATTAAAATAGGGTGTATGTATATAAATAAGATCATCAGATCAACATTTTTATCAAATTTACCATATTCAAATAAGCTTGTTGGGAAAGTATGTGTTTTATTTTTCTTTTTGTTTTACTTCAAAGACTCAGTCAAGGTCAGAATGAATAATCAACTGATTTCTGGTCACTAGGGTGCAGGACAGATCAAAATATAGGTTGTGGGATCATCCCAATGGATAAGGCACTGATTTATGAATCCAGAGAGCTGGGATTCTTGACACCTCCTCAGGAGATGACATCCCCAATTGGAGCCTATTTTAGTGTCCTATAATGATAGGAGACCTGATGATTCAGATATGATTGGTGGGTCTCATGATGAAGTTCAAGGCTTGCTGGTCTTGTTGTCTCTTGAAATAAATTTTCCCAAGTTATGGTCATTAGGTGATAGGATGGATCATTAGATGAAAGATTTTTTTTTTATTCTTGAGTTAAATTTCTTTAAGATGAGTTTTAGACTTATATTTTCAAAAAAGTGATGAGTCTGTACTTTTATTAGAAAAAACTCTAAAATTTCACTTTCGACAGCTAAGGGCTATTTTTTCAAAGAATTCTAAGCTGTCGCTTTCGATATATAAAATGACATGTGTGAGGAGCTCTAAGTTGCCAAAAGCATAGAGTCGGATAATGGTTGGACTGTCCCATTAGACTCTCAAACCGCCATCAGTACACATCATCATCATCTCAAGTGTTGCCGAAATTGATTGGAGTTGAATCATGATACGATCTGGGCAAGTGATTGTTTGTCTGATATGATTATTTAGTGAGATATATTTAACCCTAATCTAGTAGATCCGATCACCATAAGCTTGTATCATTCGTTTTACAGATTTATCACATGGTGTCTGTCCTGATCAAATGATGCAATCATCATTATGATCTGATTTTCATTCTATATTAAGGGTTTGTTATAAAATTGTCGTCCAATATTTTCCCCATATCACACATCCTTCCTCTGCTCAATTTTCGATTTGCCCTCTATCAACGCCACTTTGTCTCCCCAAGCCTGATTCCATTGTATTGCAAGTGTTGATATTTTTTTTGCAGTTGAAGAAGGGAGGAGCTCTGCTCAGGAAGGAACTCAATTATATAACATATTTGGAATCTCACCCTGAGATTTTCCAGATGTTCAGAGATGCTGGTTGCTACAGATACTGTAAAAAACTACAAGGTTTTCACTAAGGAGTGGCTGAGGCATTTGCATTGACCTTTGATGGAGACAATCCCAGAGTTGGAACAATTGAGGTATAGGTTAATGAAGCCATTTTTGCAGAAGAAACATAGATGCCTAGGACTGGTGAAAGATGGTTCAAATCAACCACTACTAAATACATTGAATTCAAATCTTATCTCAAGCCTAAGAACAAATGCATCACTTGGAAGAAAGATATCCTTAGATCCTTCTTGGAAGAAAAGTGGCAACATTTTCTCAAAGCAATTCAAGTATACATCACATGTGAAGGTAGATATGGTAGAGTAATGCTCTACCATTTCAAGCTTATGAACCATTTTACAGGTAGATGCCCTTCGAATCTGCCCTTCTACCTTCATAGAAGCTTGAAAAAAATGACACACGAGGTCCATGCCAAACCTAGCAAGGTGCAGAGTAGGCTTTTCTATCATAGCCTCATCAAACTTATAGTGCTTGATGAATTGTAGAGGAGTAATAAGACTTGGGAGCATCTTCTTTTCTGGGTTGAATTTGAACCAGAACCCCAGCCCAAGGACAAAAAAAAGACTTCATCCACTAAATCTTTAACACCCCAGAGTAGTAAAAGGAAGAGAAGAGCCATTTCCCCAGCAATTGTAGTGGATCCAACCTCTTCTTCTAGGTCCAAGAAAGCTAAAAGGATGCTTGATTTCAGCCAAGCTATAGAAGGGAAAACTAGTGCCTCTGGTAAAAATATCTTGAATATGCCTTATACAGATTCAGAGGAGGAGGTAGAGTTCATGGAAGAAGAGATGCCTGAGAAAACATCTCTTGAAGAAACATCACCTGGAATCCAAAGTTCTGAGCATGAGGCCTCTGATTTTCAAGAAACTCCTGAAGAAGTACCTTTCTCTCTTGAATCTCAAGATTTGGAGGTCCCTAAAACATCAACACACAAACACAACAAGGTCAACAAATCATCAAAGATTGAAAATCTTAAAGAAGAGACATCAGAGATGAAGTTACTTGAGAGGGTCATTAAAACCCAAAACCATATTATAAGCAACACATCAGATGAGGTAAGAGATTGTTTTGAAAGGTTAGCTAAAATGCATGTAAAGGAACAGAAGAGAAATAAGAATTTGCTCAAGGAAAACCTTAGGTTGCTTAAAATGGTTAGATGTTTAAAGACCAAATTAAGGATTAAAAAGCATAAGCCTATAGCTCATCCTAGCTTGGAGAATCTAGTGGAGGCTACAAAAAACTTGAATAAGTAACTTTGAAGTTCAAAAGACTGAAGGAATTTCAATTTTGAAGTTTTGATGAAGATTTTCAAAACCTGCGGTTTCAACAGCTTATTCGTTTTCCTCAAGGCATTGTTAGCTGCCAAAAGCTATGCTTTCGACAGCTAATCCTACTCTGTTTTATACCTGTAATCCACCGAAAACACAAAAACTGGCAGAATGCTCATCTTTTTTCTCAAATCGAAGATTTTTGTTTCCAGATCATGTTGAAGGGGTTCCAAATGAAAGATAAAGATTAAAGGGATACAAATCCTCATCCTTTTCCAGTTTTTGAGGCAGATACTAAGGCAAGAAGGTTAAGTAGCTTTTATATTTTTGGTAAAGATTGCCTATTTGTAAAAGTAGGATTTCAAACTGCCTTATCATCACTTTGACAATTATTGAAGGAATCGGATATTGCTGAAGCTGTCGAATATTTTTGAAGATCTAGTTGATAAGGGTTTGACCCTTAAATCAGAAATAGATTCTACATATCATATTAGTTTTGATTTTATTCTATTTTAAGTATTTTAGATCCATTTTTATAGGATCTTGAACTGTTATGTAAAGGCTATAAATATTATAACCTTAAGAAATAAAAGGGTTTGAATTAGGGGGGCTTGAATGAAAGGATGGCATGGGAATGTTCCCATCCATTGTAGAAATGTTTAAAAATCTATAAATGAATTTTATGAATGAATACAAAGGCACTATATTTACAGATTCCTATGCTGTGTTTAAGTGGTGAAGTTTTCCCTGATGTAAATTGTTACTTTCCTATTTCACATGCTTTTTCTTTCTGTATTGTTTATGAGAAGATAATGTGCAGGATTTGTTCTTAACACCCTGTGTTGGCTCGAAACAATATCTATGTTTTCTTCCAAGTTTGAAATGCAGAATTCCGATATACTTTTCTATACATTTGAAATGGATTTCAATCTATTCTTCTTTTCCCATTTTATAAGCTCAAAGGATCCATTGGCATAATTATCCTGCCTGGTCATATTTTGTCTTAGTTATTCATTCTTCTATCGTCTTTTATCTTTGACTCCATTTTGCCCAGTGGTCCTTTTTATGTCTCAACCAAACCAATTCAAAATCCATAAACAAACCCATGTTCTGTATAACTAGCCTAATATCCCTTTCAAATAAAGCTATGTCAGATAGAGAGATCCCTCTCTGAGTCTTGGAGGGCTAGATCCAAGACTCAAAGTGGTTTTGATGTTTCCTCTGTGATTGCCTTCACAGACTTGGGCAAATTACAGAGTGCTAACATGTCCTCTTAAGATGGGGGCCTCATACACTTTAGTTTTCAATTCGTCAAGTGCATTTTGGCATATTTTTTCCATTAAACTCAAAATATTTGATAATCAAGGCAAATAATGGACGAGCAATTCTTGAAAATTTTTCAATAAAGCGACAATAGTAACCAACATATCCTAAGAAGCTTTGTATGTGTTTCTACGAAGACAGAGTCAGGAGATTTAATATTACCTTGATTTTCGTCGGATCCACTTGGATGCCTTTAGCTGATATCCAGTGTCCCAATACACTGCCATCAATTAACATCATTACACCTTATCAATGTTTTCTCTATATTTGCTAATGCCTCCTCAAATTCATTACCATATGTTGTGAAATCATCCATATATATCTCCACCCAATCATGAACTAAATCAGAAAATATACTAATTACAACTCTTTGAAAAGTGGTAGGGGCGTTACATAGCCCAAATGGTAGAACATGATAGGAAAATGGCCCCCATGGACAGGTAAATGTTGTTTTTTCTTGATCCTCGGGTGTGATCTGGATCTGGTTGTACCCACTAAATTTGTCAAGGAAAGAAAATTATTTCTTCCCTGCTAATATATCCTGGACCCGATCAATGAATGGGAGTGGTAAATGGTATTTGCGTGTTTCTTTGTTGAGTTATCTATAGTCGACACAAATGATCCATTTACCATTTTTCTTTGGTACCATGATGAGTGGGGAGACTAATTGGATATTAGAAATTGGATAGAGAAAGTTGTCCGTGAGAAATTTCTGTAGCTCCTCCTTGAAAATGTCCTTTAGTGTCAGATTCATTTGATGCTTGGGTTGGTGGATGGGTTTGGATTCTTCCTTGATGTATATATGATGTGAAAATAAGTCAGGATGGATTCCCTTCATGTCAAAGTAATCCCAGGCGAAGGCATCACTATGCTTTTGCAACACTTTAACCAATTTCTCTTTTTGTTGTTCAGTTAGTTCCTGGTTGATTTTCAAGGTCTTCCCAGGGATGATTTCTATGGTTTCTGGAAGGGACCCTTGGTATTTTTTTAGTGGGGATTCATGTTCCATGGGTGAGATTCTTGTTGAGGCTAGAGAATCCTATGTTTCGAGTTTCATAACATGCTCAAGAGTATGTGAGTTCATTGAGGAAGAAGAAGATACGAAATCATTGATTTCATCATCCTCTGTTTTATCTCTAATGGCTAAGTATTGATCTATAGAGAGGACTTGGTGAGATTCTCCTTCTTCATCACTATCTTCTCCATTGGACCATAGTGGTATCTCAAGATCTATGCTGGGTTTGGTGGGAGGATAGAGGGTTAATTTCTTTGTTGAGGTCCCGTGGGAGATGGTCATGTTTCCTAACCTACAACTGATGTAAGAATCAATGGTGGCTAACCAAGGCCTTCCCGGGATTAAAGGATACCCTCCTAGAGAGGTTTTGGTTTGTGTTATCACTCCAAGAGTCACCCCCAGACTACTAATGGGAGTAAGCTTGGTAACATACAAATCTGATTTAATTTTAGTTTGAGATCAAGGATCAGCAAGACTTTAAAGAAAGGAAAAGACATTAGATATCACTGCATATCAGTGATGGACCATTGGGATATGGAGTCATAAACAATCTTCTCATTGAAGGCATTTAAGCTACCTATTAGACAAAAGCTTTGTATAATGATGAAGAGAAGAATAATAGAATAACATAAAGACAAATATTCGCTAAGCAACGATCCTCTCTACAAAGAGAATTTAGATGTATATGAACAATAAACAATGATAAATAGGAAAGAAAACAGATCCTCTACCACATCAAAATATATCAATCAAAGGCAAATTTTAATTCTTAAAATCAACAATAGATTCAAACAAATGAAGAATAGAATAGAGAACATAGAAGACAAATCTGATGAAACAAATCATATGAATCTTCAATAACATACAATTTACAACCACATGCCCCTCCGACTTACAAACTGAAATATACAGTCATAAACATTTCTCAAAACCCTCTTTGGTCTTGGGCCAAACCCCCCTCCTTATTATGACATTCATCAGATGTATTTATAATCAAAACAATATACATGTCTTGCTACTTGGGCATCTCTTATCCAATGTCATGTGTCTTCTCTTATCTATCATGTTCCTTCTGTCAAAAGGAAACTCTGATCAGTATCGGCCTGTAGGAAAAAATTCCGTCTGTGGTACTTCGGGCTGATGGTTTTATGTCTCCTCGACCACACCCTCCAGGATTCCATTTAAGGGGGTAGTCGATTGTTCAACCATCGGTCCTTCTTTCATTAACTGATTTCTCCTTGGGATCAGGATGAGGCCTAACACCTAGTTTGTTACCACACACTGCTCTCGGATTAGACCCTATATAAGCACGTGACTGCAGAATTTGGAAAGGGTGGTTTGGATTTGCACTGCTCTGACCCTCGCAATCCACCACCAACCACCACGTACCTCTTTAGCTATACCGTGGTTTCGATTGCAGGACCTCTCTAAGATTTTAGCATTTTATCACTTTCTGTCCCCGTAATGAAGTGTGGATGTCGATCTTGTCACAATTCGTGATCTGGGAACACCCTACTTTGGTTGCCACACACTTCTCTTGGATGGACCCTACATCATCACGTGATTATGGAAGTTTCCAAGGGTGGTTTGAGTCCATGCCGCTTCGACCCCCATAATTCACCACCAACTGCCACGTACCTCTTTGGCTATACCATGGTTTCGATTGCGGGACCGCTCTAGAATTTTAACGTTCGAGCATGTTCCGACCCCGCAATGAAGTGCGGCAATCGATCTGTTGCAATCTGTGATCTAGGAAACCTTGTTATTTTAGCATCCCCGCTAAAATTTATCTGTAAGCCAACTCCAAAATCCTTTTAACCATGTTTAGAGATGGAGCCAATTTTGGCGCTTGGGAGCTTTGAATGTTGAGCAAGAAAATCTCCTGGAGGACGATCTCTAGAATCTGACATGGTGGCCTGATATCATTATGTTGTCACAACTACTGATGGATGAGCACCATGTGTCTTTGGTACTTCAACACTTTAGGCTTCAAGAGTTTTGGATTGTGAAGAATGAAAAACTCCCATAGTGGTACAGGCCCAGAGTGATGTGGTAGCCTAAAATGAATGCTATGCATCCTTGATGGATAAGTTCCATGTGTTGAATTGAAAAACATATGTGGAGTGGTAGGGCCTGAAGTGACGTGTCATCCCGATGTCACTTTGGGACTTCAGATCTTCTGGACTTCAATATGCTTGGATGGAAATCTCCCGAAGTAACTTTCTCCCAATTGACATGGAAGCCTCTCATTACTTTGATGCTTCAGGCTTCAGTAGATTTTGAACACGAGCATGAATATCTCCCGAAGTGACTTTCTCCTGGTTGATGTGGCAGTCTCTCATTACTTCGGGACTTCGACATTTCAAGGCTTTTGTCTGGTCGTTAATCCTTGCGCAATTTTGAAAATCCGAATGCACGAGAGCCATTAATATGAATTGCACATGGGATCTCCACCATTGAAAATTGATCTTGTCTTCTTGCTTGTATTTCAAGCCCAAAATGGAATTCTCTGAATGTTGTATTTTGTTCATAGTTTTTTTTGTGCATACAACATACTTGACCGGCCTGACTTTATCGACCAGAAGAGGAAAAAATTATAGAAAGGTATGTAGAAAAGAGAGAGAATCAACAGAGATGTAGACCTAGGTCTTAACAATAACTACATATGACCCATGACAACTTTATGCGCTAAAATTTGGCTCCACGGGGGATGGCATGCTCCCTGTGAGCTGCCAAGAACAAGTAGTTTCAATGTCTTATCCTAGGGCTATGGGGTCACTTATTCAAATACTAAAAGCAAACTGAAAACTGAAAATCTTGGATGTGAGCTTATTTATATAGAAGACCCTACTCTAACTGACATTTACAATGCTCAGGTAAAAACAAACTTCCACCATAGCCACTCAAACTGCTTGGTAACATAATTCTTCTTTTCACTGCAAATGATCCATAAAAGGTAAGGGAAGTATGAAAACAGAATGAAAACATGTTTTGGAACACTGACAATACCTCCAAATGATGATAAGATGATTAATTTTGTAGGCTCCAATGATTTTGGAAAGTTAAACTCCATATATAAACCCACAGGATCATAAAATTTATAATAAGGCATGGTAAACTAGTAAAAAGTTACCTCCTTTATTTCATCATTGCTCACATGTTGTTTGATGTTCTTGACATGTACATGTGGATAAAGGATTGATGCAGGCTTGCTAATCCTAGGTGATATCTGCTCATTTATAAGTGCTGGACATGAGATAATATGCACATTTATCTCTTCCTTTTCTCCTCCATGGCCCTCCCAAGGATCAGATTCATAATTATCATATACAAAAACCATGCTACGAGGTTCCAAAGAAACCATGAAAAAACTATGCTCTTCATCATCTTCGCTAGGATATTCATCAAAAATTGGTTGTTCTTGGTTAGTATTTGAAACAACATCTTCATCATAAGCAGGGTTGCTAAAGACATCTGTTTCAAAAATAGAAATATCCTCTGCATTTCCTTCATAAGAGAAACAAACAAAATCTTCCTTCAATTCTGAAAAGCTAGGAAAAAATAGAGAGGAATCTTCCCTAGTTTTTTTTAACTAACTTATCATTTATCTCATCTTCATAGTCAGGAGAAATATCTACTGATGCATACACTTGCTCATTGAAATCAGAATATTCAAAAGATACACATTGATCTTCATGGAAAATTCTTTCTCCCATAATAAATGCTTCATCACAAATATGGTTTTCGTGACTAGCAAAATCTTTATGAAGCAAAGAAAACTCATCACAACAGTTATCATAAAGATACTTAGCTGAAAAATGCTATTTACAAAATGAATTGAAAGTTGCATGAAAACCTGTCAAAGAGTTGATGCTTGCAATGGGAATAGATTGACACCAATCACAAGCAATCCCCTCTAATGAATACCTGAAAAGATTAATCTGAACATCTTCATGCACGATATGAAGTTGATGAATAAAATCATGAAAATCCAACAAATGTTCAACTGGTACCTCCCACTCTTCTCCTCGAAATTTAGGAAGGATACTTTCCCATTCATCTCTACTAGGCTCTGGATTAAGGAGACCAACTATTTTTGAAAAATCACATAAAGCATACCTCTGAGATAAAATCTTGTTCATTTAAAACCAGTGGAGTCTCCAATAGATTTCCAAACAATGGAGTCGCCATGGTGAAAGATAATCAGTCAGAACAATGTGTCCAGCTTCAATTCACCATCTAAAACTGGATCCCTTCGTTGTCGTTCTCCCAGGGAATATTTATTCACTTCTGTCCCTGAGAACAACGCCATTAATGTTATCACTCCAAGAGTCACCCCCAGACTACTAATGGGAGTAAGCTTGGTAACATACAAATTTGATTTAATTTTAGTTTGAGATCAGGGATCAACAAGACTTTAAAGAAAGGAAAAGGCAACATATATCACTGCAGATCAATGATGAACCATTGGGCTATGGAGTCATAAATAGTCTTCTCATTGAAGGCATTTAAGCTCCCTATCAGACAAAATATTTGTATAATGATGAAGAGAAGAATAAGAGAATAACATAAAGATGAATATTCACTAAGTAGAGATCCTATATGAAAAGAGAATTTAGATGTGTCTGAACAATAAATAATGATAAATAGGCAAGCTTACAACATATCCTCTACTGCATCAAGAATCTATCAATAAAAGGAAAATTTTAATCCTTCACATAAGCAATATGTTCAAACAAGATGAAGAATAGAATAGAGAACATAGAAGGCAAATCTGATGAAACAACTCATATGAATATTCAATAACATACAATTTATAGCCACATGCCCCTCCAAGTTACAAACTAAAATATACAGTCATAAACATTTCTCAAAACCCTCTCTGGTCTTGGGCCAAACCCCCCCTACCTATTATGTCATTTATCAAATGTATTTATAATCAAAACAATAAACATGTATTCCTACTCAGGAGCCTCTTCTCCAGTGCCGTGTGTCTTTTCTTGTATGTCTTATTCCTTTTGTCAGAAGGAAACTCTGATTAGTATGGGCCCGTAGGAAAAACTACCCTCTATGGTACTTCGGGCTGACAATTTTCTGTCTCCTCGGCTAGACCCCCCATGCTTCCATTTAAGGAGGTAGTCGATTGTTCAACCACCATTCCTTCTTTCATTAACTGATTTCTCCTTGGGATCAGGATGAGGCCTAATGCCTAGTTTGTTGCCATGTGTTGCTCTTGAATTAGACCCTATATAAGCACATGACTGTGGAAGTTGGCAAGGGTGGTTTGGATCCACACCGCTCCGACCCCTGCAATCCACCACCAATTGCCACGTACCTCTTTAGCTATAATGTGGTTTTGATTGCAGGACTACTCTAATATTTTAGCGTTCAAGAACTTTATATCCCTGCAATGAAGTGTGGTAATCGATCTTGTCACAATCCAAGATCTGGGAACGCCTTGATTTTTTTTCCACACGCTACTCTCATATGGACCCTACATCAACACGTGATTGTAGAAGTTTCCAAGGGAGGTTTGGGTCCACACCGCTTCGACCCCTGCAATTCACCACCAACTGCCGTGTACCTCTTTTGGTATAACATGGTTTCGATTGCTAGACCACTCTAGAATTTTAACGTTCGAGCAAGTTCCCTCCCTATAATGAAGTGTGGCAGTCAATCTGTTGCAATCTGCGATCTAGGAAACCCTACTATTTTAGCGCCCTCACTAAAATTTATCC
>JASDQU010505532.1:0-13827 GCA_032191745.1 Picea mariana | reverse complement strand
TATTTTAGCGCCCTCACTAAAATTTATCCGTATGCCAACTCCAGAATCCTTTTAACCATGTTTAGAGATGGAGCCAATTTTAGCACTTGGGAGCTTTGAATGTTGAGCAAGAATATTTCCTGGAGGATGATCTTCTGAATCTGATGTGGTGGCCTGACATCATTGTGCTGTCACAAATACTGATGGATGAGTACCATGTGTCTTCGATACTTAGGCACTTCAGGCTTCGGGAGTTTTGGATTGTGAAGCATGAAAAATTCTCGTAGTGGTATGGGCTTGGAGTGACGTGGTAGCTTGAAATGAATGTTATGCTTCCTGGATGGATAAGTGCCATGTGTTGAATTGAAAAATATATACGGAGTGGTAGGGCCTGAAGTGACGTGTCAGCCTAAAGTCACTTCGAGACTTCGGCTCTTTGGGAATTCGGGATGCTTGGATGGAAATATCCCGAAGTAACTTTTTCCCGGTTGACGTGGCAACCTCTTGTTACTTCGACACTTCAGGCTTCGGGAGATTTTGAACACGGGCATGAATATCTCTTGAAGTGACTTTCTCTCGGTTGACGTGGCAGTCTGTCATTACTTCGGGACTTCGTCATTTTGGGGCTTCTGTCTGGTCCTTAATCCTTGCAATATTTTGAAACTCCGAATGCATGAGAGCCGTTAATCTGAACTACACATGGGATCTCCACCATTGAAAATTTATCCTGTCTGCTTGCTTGTATTTCAAGCCCGAAATGGACCACTCTGAATGCTGCATTTTTATCATAGTTTTTCCCTGCACATACAACATACTTGACTAACCTGACTTTATCGACCAGAAGAGGAAAAACTTATAGGAAGGTATGCATAAAAGAGAGAGACTCGACAGAGATGTAGACCTAGGTATTAACAATAACTACATATGACCCATGACAACTTTATGTGCTAATAGGTTGTAGGACCATAAATTCGATGAGGTATTCCCACAAATCTATGAATATGACTACATCTTCTAAGATTCCCTCTGGTTTAATATTTGACCAGTCGACGAGTTGGAGTATGGTTGGGGTTTCCCTAAGGCCTGTAAGTCCTAAGGCTTGCATGGTATCACATGTCTTAAGATTAATGGAAGCACCGAGGTCAATTAATGTGCTTCTAATGAGCATATTATTGATATGCAAATTAACTACTAGACTACCAAGGTATGAGTATTTGGTTGCAAGAAATCCCCTCATCATTAAATATGACAGTTTATCTATACCATGGATAATTTGAGGATCCTATTGTTTTCTACCAAGTTTCCTTAAGCAAAGTTCTTGTACCACTTTCAAATAAATAGGCACATCTTTGATGGCTTGGAATAGTGGTATTTTAACAGACACATTCTTGAGTTCCCCCAAGAAGTCAAATTCAGGATGAGTGAAGAGTTTTTCTAGGTTTAATATTTATGGATAAGTTGGGCTTTGAAGTTAAGGGTGGACATTATCAACTTTCAAAGTTTCCTAAGATTGTTTTAGTTTTGATTCTTCATTATGTACATCTTCATTCAAGTATTCAATACGAATATGAGTTTATTCCTTGGGTAATGTCTTCCTATATCAAAGGTGGATATCATTATAGTCCATGGAAGAGATGAGATAGGTAGGGTAGTTAGCAAGTCCAACAACTTGTGCTAGTTGACTCGACCTTCTGTTATTAGGTTTATGGATGGGTTGTGTAGGTAGTTATGGTTAAGGAGGGGCTAATGTGGATGCTTGTGTCTGGGGAGGGGGAGGAAGTTGCATGGGTGGTTGTGTCATGGGCTGTTGAGGGCCTCCTAAAGTGGGATTTTTGCACCCCTTTTTCCATAGCTAGTTTGGAGGAGGAGGAGCCACCCATTGTTGTGTTGGAATATCCCATGGTTGAGAAGCATATTGCATTGAAGGGTTAGTCCAATATGAATTGAAATAATCAGATTGGTCTTGAATCATACCTTGAGGTTTGGGTTGCTAGGGCCATTTTTTGAGAGACAAAGCACAACTGCTCTGGTTCCTCATCTTTTTGATAGATATCCTTCAGTCATATTAAGTCCTTTTGGTTGAGTACTACTTCTGGACCCCACACAAATGTAGGAATTTCTCATACAAGCTCTGATTTGCACCCAGAGTAGCTCATTACAAAACTATCTTCGCATTATTTTATTTAAGTTGTAGAGACAAAGTGTACCTTGTTTTCATTTTTATGGATTTTAATTTCCTAAAAACGTCGTTTAGGGCCTCAAAATCACCCCACAAGTTCTTGACCTTCAAAAATATGAAAATTTCATAGAAATTTGACTGTTTTACTGTTAAAACAAACTTTAAATCAGAGTCATCGATCTTAAATCAAGTGAAATCTAAGCCATTGATCCAATGATCCTTTCCAAATCCCATGGATCAATTTCCACTATCGATCGACAACTTAAAACAATCTGGATCATTGATTTATGATACTACATTGATGATCGACGATCGAAGATTTTTTTTTATAAACCAACTTGCTGATCAATATCCCTGACTCTCGATCATCGACCATCAGTTATTTTTGTGATCGGATGGAAAATTTTATCAATTCAACTGACCCGACCATCGACCATCAACCATCAACCATTCCTATTGGCATACGAAAACACTTCTCCAATTCGACTGAATCAACCATCAACCTTTTCTTGGATGATGTGGCATGGCACATAGATGATGACATAGCATGACACATCATCCTGAGGTGTCAAATTGGATGACATGGTATGACATGTCACCCTCCTCTTTCCTTTCATCGATGATCGACCTCTTCTCTTGGAAGAAAAGAACATTGCACTAATTATGCCGACTGCCGATCATCAACCATTGACAATCGAGGCTTTCTCTAGCTCGATTGAAACACTTTGATAAAATGAATGACCCAACCATCATTCATCGATGATTTTCGTTGGCGACTGAAACAATTCACTAAATTTTGTTGATCCTCGACCATCGACCATCGACAATTGAAGATTTTCTTTGGGTAAACCAAACTCTTCACCAAACTCGCAGATATGACCATCGACCATCAACGGATTCTTTTGGTGAACTCCAATACTTATAAATTTTGACCAAATCCTAGTTGAATTTGGAACGTCAATCTATCATTCATAATGATCTCAACGGTTTATCCATCAAAATTTTCCCAACTCTGCTAACATGTCTCGACCGTAAATTTGCTCTATTTCCCAAGCTTTATTAACAAATACTGACTGTTGATCGACTCCAACGTCCCAACGATCGAAAATGAATCCAGACCGTCGATTCTCCTCCTTCGCAAATGTTGAAAACAGATCATGGCCGTTGATTTCCCCCCTTTGCAAAACTTTTAAAACCTTATAAGTTTTTAAATTTATTCTTGATGAATATGGGTCATTGATCTTGAGATCAAACACGATCTCGATTGTTGATTCATCAAACTCTCTCAAATTCTACAAAAACCATTAAAATGTGAAATTTGACCTTCCAAGTCAAATTTTAACTTTGAAAATATGCATATTTACTCCATTAAACCTCTCTTCAAAGGTTATGAGGAAAATTCAACCTGAATTTTCTCACGAAAATAGGGATTTCACTTTGATTTTTCACCATTTTCACCAAATTCGCACAGACCGAAATATGTAACAATGAATTTTCCCAATTCACACTCATCTTGGCCCATACAAGGCTGGTGTTTGAACCCAAAACTTTGATACCATAATGTAACATATCCAAGTCCAACTGAGAAACATTACATGCAAAAAACACATTAAATCATAACATTTTTTTCTTATTAACTTCTTGTAGCATACCAACTACAAATAACACACAGATTTAACTACTTGACTAACACCACAGTTCTAAATGAATATAAAAACATATATTAAAACATGAATGCAAATGCTCAAGAAAAAAACAAACACATAACATTAATATAAACCATTTGCACAAGGGAATAAATATAACAATGTAACAAAGAACTTATTTGTATGCCTAATAACCAACTGGCTGCGTACGAAGGATGAACCTTCTAGCCATATGCGCTACCATTAATTTCCTATCAAAAACAAGCCACCCTCGATCTCAGGTTATGAGTCCACAAGGAGATTCGACCTTCTTGGTTTTCCATTCTCCACACACAATAGCCCCAAAACCCAGATTCCACTCTATTCCCCACAACCTACACAACCCAAGGAACGAGATCCCCCTTATATCTGTACATAATCCCTCATGCCTTCCCACTTCCCTCCATATCTCCAGTGCACCTGGTTTACCATGAATCCTCCCAACTACTCTAGGAGTGCTCACAACTACCTTCACAAGGCTCTTGAGCCAGTTCCTCAACATGAAAATGATTTACAGGATTTCAACCTAATTTACAGGCACACATGCCTCTTTCTCAGCATAAAACACAACCAAACAATGGCTTCCTTAAAGCACAACATGGTTGGTGCTCTTCCTAACACTATACTCCTATCTTGCTATCCAAAATATACATGTAAAACTTGTCCCCCTTCTGCATACAACTTTCTCTTGTTCTCCCTTTCTTTCTCGACTCTCACTCTTCCCTGTAATGTCCCCAACCACCCAGGCTGGGCCACGTCACCAATATCAACTTTTATCGCTTTTAAAACCAATATGTAACATCCCCGTTACCAAAATTATTCTACTACCATATTGTAACATTGCCCAACTTACTACTGAGCAACACTACACCAAAATTACACTGTGTGGATTCTACTCTAAACACTAGTATGTACAATATCACTTGAAGTAATGCGCTCAACCTCAAGTTGAGTCACGCCACAGTATATTTCTTCTTTTTACATAACTTAAAACACAACAGAAGTAACTCAATACAACTGTGCACAAGCATACTGAACACACAACACTACTTTGTGCACAATCATTTTGGCGTCGTGTACCAATTCTGATTTTCCTTATGTGTAGTTTCTAATTCCCTACATGTACAAATGAATTCCAGCCTCCTGTTCACATAGACTACTTTCCTGCACACATGACCATTCAAACCCTGCCTTAGAGACTCATGACCAAAATCATAAGGTTAACATAACAGGAAAACTAACAACAACTGTCATACTCATGCACGACCACAATACTGACTAACAACACCACCTTACATGTGCGAACAACATTAAACATAATAACAACAATTACTTATATGTGAAAACATACAAGAATTAACCCATATCAAACACATATAAATAAGCACACAATAAACAAGACAAACACATAAAGACCACTTATCTTTTATGAAAGTCATCAACTACGTGCAGAAATCAGACATTCCTCCCATCCATAGACTTTGTTGCTCATAAGATTTCAGCAACAGGTCATCCCCAAGCTAGGGCTTAACTTCACCAGGGAAAAAGGGTTTCTAATTCCAGGCTAAGGTCTGGTACTCAATAGAATTGTTCAATCCAAGGTGCCACTGCTGTAAAAGTTCCACAGTCTCTTGTTCCCCACACACTTGTCACACCCAAGGAAGTGTGCCCCTTCTCTGTTCAATAGTCCCTCGACTTCACCACTTCCCTTCTAGGATTCCAACAACAGGACGAACATGAAGTATCTAAGCCCCACAACGAATTCCTAGTGCACCAGGGAACAATTCCTAGAAAAACCCTCACCTAGAGAGAATGCCCATGGGCCTGAAAACCCACCTCTTCGACAACAAATCTCTCACCTAAAGAGACTGCTCATGGGCATGAAAACCCGCCTCTTCGACAATAAAAACTATGGTTACAATACATAGAAAAATTACATGATTTTCTCTGCAGGTAAGGTAATAGTCAGATTTTCCAGATAGTTTGACCCCTTCTGCTCACGAGAAAGTGATTAATTCCAAAAGAAGTTGTCTCCCTGAAATACAATAAGGCCAACAATATATATTGCATGCCTTAAAATCGACTCTTGTCACTTTCAGAAGTAGCTTTAGCCACTTGGTGACTCATTCCCAACCCTAGGAGCTTAGGATAAAATAATTTATCTATAAATTGCACTTTTCTATAAATATTAATAAAATATTCCCTAGGACTTAAGTCCCCCCCTTTTTCCCTTTTTTGGTGGAGTTATCCCCTTATCTCTTTTTGTCTAATCTGTCTGCACGTAGCGATGCGATAATATTAATAACTACGATTACATTTACATGGATAGGCGCACTGACCTATTTGCATCATGGATCACCAACCTCATAACTACACAGGCTCTCCGACCTCAATACACACACACACACACATATGAATCAGTCTGATGAAAAATTCTAGGTAATTCCCACACACTTCCTCAAGTATGGACAACATTGTGAATGTGTGCACCCTTCCATTGATGCACAATCCCATGCACCTACTTAGATATTCACAACACTATTAGATGTGTGCACCCTTCCTTTGATAACAATTCTCCGTGCACTTACCCAGGTGCGCGCAAAACCAAAACTAGGTGCTAATGACTCACGACCCTATATATATATTTAAATTTACAATTGGTACCAATGAATCACCATCTCGTATGTACAATTACAAAGGGTTGGGAATAGGGACATTACATTCCCCTCCCCCTTATTTATGTACTGTCCTCGGTGCATCATATACACATGTACATATAAAATTTCAAAAACCTTCAAAAAGATGTGGATACTCTATCCGCATAGAATGCTCACACTCCCAAGTTGCATCCTCGGGACCGTACCAATTCCATTGGATCTTTACCAGCTCCATGACTCGATTTTGTAGCTGTTTGATTTTCCAATCCAATATGCAAACCGATCGTACATGAAAATTCTCTTCTGGCTCCACCTGAATCACATTCCAATCAATAATATGATTAACATCAGGTATGTACTTTTTAAGCGATGCCACATGGAAAACATTCTGAATACACAAGGATGCATACAATGCAAGCATATATGCTACATGCCCAATCCTCTCTAGGATTTTAAATGGTCCACAGTATCGTGCTGCCAACTTAGAACAATTTCCCAACTCCAGGGAACTGTGCCTTGCTTTAACTTTCAAGAACATGTGGTCACCCACTTTAAACTCTCCGTGGTTTATGCCTTTATCTACATATATTTTCTTCCTATCTTGGGAAACCTTTAAGTTTTTCCTTATCTTTACCATTTGCTCTTCCATTTCCTGAAGCAAATCTGGCCCAACTATTGCATGGTCTGTTGGGTTGTGCCAACTCATTGGCATGTTGCACTTTCTACCATAAAGTGCTTCAAATGGGATCATCTTTAAAGATTCTTGATACCCATTGTTGTAAGAAAACTCTAACAAGTGAAGGTAGTCTTCCCATTTTGATGGTTTATCCATCACATACATCCTGAGCATATCTTCAATCAACCGATTTACTCTTTCTGTTTGTCCATCTGTCTCAAGGTGATATGCTGTGCTGAAATTCAATTTTGTCCCAAATCCTTTGAATATCCCTTTCCAAAAGATTGAGGTGAACTTGGAGTCTTTGTCAAACACAATTGTCTTAGGTACACCATCCATCTTAACAATTTATCGCATGCATATTTCAGCAATGTTAGTTGCCTTGTGCACTGACTTCACTAGAATAAAATGCGCAACTTCAGTAAGGTTTTAGACCACTACCATAATATAATCATGTTTCTTAGCAGTCCTAGGTAGCTTAGTACTGAAATCCATGGTTACAACTTCCCACTTCCACTCAGGAATGGGAAAATGATGTAGCAAACCAACTGGATGTTTGTGCTCAACCTTGACCTTTTGACATTCAAGACATCTAGCAATAAAATCAACAACATATTTTTCATACCTGGCCAATAATATTGCTTTTTGATTGCGAAAATTGTCTTCTCATAACCTGAATATCCTGCATAAGGAACTTTATGCATTTATGACAATGGAAAAATTTTCAACTCTTGATCATTTGGCACATAGAATCTGCGCCTATACATGAGGATTCCATCCTCTCTTAGCTCATAACCTTCAAACTCATGCTACGAAATACCTTGCTGTAAAGTCACCTTTATGTCCATATAGCGTTGATATAATTTGGAAACCTCTAAAATTCTATCACACAAATCGAATTTGTACATGCTAACGGTTGTATCATGCATCTCATGCACCCTCCTGCTGAGTGTGTCAACCACCTTGTTCTCTTTTCCTCTAATATGATTTATGTCAAAGTCATACTCACTAAGGAATTATAACCACCTTGTTTGTATGGCATTCAAACTTGGCTATCCCTCAACTCAAATCTTTTACCCATGAGATAGTGTCACCACATATTCAAGGCATGCACTATTGATGCCAATTCCAAGTCATAAGTAGTATAGATCCTTTCATGTTCTTTCAACTTTGTTTATTTGTAACACATCACATGCCCACTCTGAATCAAGATTCCACCAAGTCCTTCCTTGCATGCATCCCTGCACACAATGAAGGATGCATATGAATCAACAATTATCAAAATTGGCGCACTTGTCAACAACCTTTTCAATTGTTGAAAACTCCTTGCACAATCTAGAGTCCATTCAGATCGTGCACCTTTCTTTTGCAAAGATATAATTGGATGCATAGTCTTTGAGAAACCTTGAATAAACCTTCGGTAATAACATGCCAGTCCCATAAAGGACCTTACCTCTACAACATTTCTTGGTGTTAGCCATTCCTCAATGGATTTTATCTTTTCCATATCAACAACCATTCCTTCCTTGGAAATGATATGACCCAAATAATGAATCCGTCCCTGATAAAATGAACATTTGTCAACTTTTCATAAAGTTGATTCTCCCTCAATACTTGTAGTACCATCCTCAAGTGCTACTCATGCTCTTCTTCAAACTTTGAGTAAATAAGTATGTCATCTAGAAATACAATGACAAAATTATCTAAATACTCTATGAAAAAACCCATTCATCAAACACATGAAGACAGTTGGTGCATTTTACAACTCGAAATTCACCACTATGAACTCATAATGGTCATACCTTATTCTAAAGGTAGTCTTGCTGATGTCCTCTTCTTTAATTCTCACTTGGTGATAGATATATCTGAGAACAATCTTTGAAAATATCTGTGCACCCCACAACTGATCAAAGAGATCATTTATCCTTGGCAAAGGATACTTGTTCTTTACTGTTACTTTGTTCAACTGCCTGATGTCGATACAAATTCTCAACGTACCATCCTTCTTCTTCACAAACAATACCGAGGCACCCTAAGGCAACATGCTTGGGTGTATATATGCCTTCTTTAGAAGCTCTTCAAGTTGCATCTGCAACTCCTTCAACTCTAGCGTACTTCTCCTATAAGGAGTCTTTTATATGGGTGTTTCTCCCGACATCAGATTTATATAGAAATCAATATCTCTTTTTGGTGGAAACCCCAATATCTCTTTAAGTACATCCTAAAACTCTTTTAGTACTATGCAATATTCAACATTTGACACTTTATCCTTAAGTGCCTCTTCCATGTGCACTACAAATACTTGACATCCTTTCTTGTAGATTTTCTTCAATTGCAAGGATGAAACTTCTCTGATAGTCACAACTCTTGGAATTCCTTGAATTGTTCTTAAGTTTCCTGCCTCATCCAAGAAAGTGAATGTCTTATTGTAACAGTCCAGGACAACATGGTGCTTGTCCAACCAATCCATACCAATCATACAATCATACAAGCCCAAAGGTATGACATTCAAATCAGCCTTTGTGCGTAGTCCATTCATATCCATTGGATGTGCCTTAATCATCTCATCAATTTTCCTTTTTGCTCCTGTAGCTAACTGCACCAACCAAGATTTTCCAAGATCACTTTTTGGCAATTGGAATCTTTACACCATATTAGGACCTAGATAACTATGACTATCTCCTAAATCAATTAAAATAACAATGGGTTGGTCATTAATCTTACCTTCCACTTCAATCATGTGCGATTGAAACTCATCTTTCTTTTTATCCAGGGTTATGTAAATCCTAGGTACATTTTTTCCCATGTCCTCAACTGTCGCAACTTGTTGTACACTGTACATAGTCCTCACTTTATTACCTCTTTGAGGGAAATCTCTGTGCATATGATCTCCACCACAACTCCAACATTGAATAGATTGCTTCCATGGATTTTTCCCCACTTTATCCATCGTTCTGGAATCCTTGCGAGTTAGATTTCCTTGCACAGTATTTCTGAAAAATGATGGCTTAACATATTTTTTCCTCTGTTCCACCTTGCTTTTCATCTTGTCTTCCCAAGCCTTTTGGAAATTACGTCTTCTCTTTTGTTGATCATAAAGACACTTAGCATGCCTTATGGTTTCCTCCAATGTCTTTGGGTCATCATACTGTATCTTGTCACTGATAAATGAGGGTAGCCCACTCAGGTACCTTTGAATTTTAACTTGCTCATCCTTGATGAATGCGACATATTTCAATAGCTCTAAGAATGTTCTTTCATACTTATCTATAGTCATACTCCCAAGCTTGAGTTCGAAGAACTCATTCATTTTATTGTCATAGTATTGCTTGGTTACATATTTATTTTGGAAATACCTCTTGAACTCCCTCCAATTAACTTTCTTCTCCTCAATGTGTTGTACCTATACAAACTGATGCCACCACATTAATGTTTTTCCTTTCAGCCGATAGATGGCGATTTTCCTTCTGCTTGCACAAAATAATTATGCATATGGAAGTAGTTCCTCTTACCCAACAACTAGGTCTCCTCGTATTCATCCTTTTTGTGCTCATTTTCAAAGGTGGGAGGCTTGATCTTATTCATTTATCTATGTAGCGTGTCCACCCCAATCCTTTTCTTATGCTTTCTGACGGGAGATGGACTTGACCTACTGTGCACTTTCTTGAATGAATGCTTTGGCAAGTGAGGTCAATGCCTACCAACACTATTGCTTCTCTTATTTTTCCATCATGAGACCTACAACCTATTGACCTACTTATCACTATCTCCTTGTTTCAGGACAAATTGGTAAGTGCGCACACAAACTGATCTCCCTAGTTTCACCCCGAGACTAGAACAAAGCAAGACAATATACTAAAATTTCCTTAGATTTCAGTTACCAAATAAGAAGAGGATCCAAAACATACCTTTTAAATATTGTAGACTTGACCTTTCCAATGTGATCCCAGCTCTGTTATAAGGCTTATGGAGAAGTATCTACAAAGAAACACAAGCCAATGAAGACAAGAATAACAAATTATATTGGATATGAAACTATGTATGTGATCAAGGAATCATACAATATGGACAAATAACGTTCATATAGGAAATAAAAAGTATATCTGTATTAAAGAATGTGGAAGAAAGATACAACCATATGCCTTGATGTTTTCATGTTCCTTCCAACAGTTCCTTACTTCCCACACATTTCTGCTCCACAGATTCTGAGACTGTAGATTTGACAACTACTTATGACCTCAGCTTAACAAAGCAAAACTCAAAGCCACCATAGGCCCAAACAATCCATATAAATTAGCTATATCTGAAGCTAATTCAAACTCTTGGCTAGACTAATATCTCATTAGATAAATCTTTGTAACTAAGCTGAAGTTCCAAAAAATTTCTAACCATTCCAAAGCTATTCTAACCAAGCTAACTTTCCCATGAGAACTCCCCTCCTTTAATAAGATGAAAAGGATAGGGTGAGGAGGTTAGGATGATCCCATGAGATCAGGGATGGGACTCAGATCCAAACTGATCGGAGACCACCTCATCCTCGAAGCTTCTATTCTAGAAGCACCGAGAAGCTTCTATTTTTCTTTGTACGAACGATCGTCACACCCTTAACACTGAAAAAACTACAACAATGTCACAGGCTAGTGTGGTGAAACCTACGTTTATCCTAGATCATTGCACCCTTAACACTGAGAAAGGTGCGACAATCCTTTTTTACAAGGTTTTTTACAAAGGAAAATATAATTTCATCTTTCTAGGAAAGTTCATCTTCATTCTTCTTCAAGGATTAAGGAAATTGATCCTTCTAAAGACAAAGGATAGGTGTACATCATAAATGGTCTGAAGGGTGACAAAAATAATGTGTAATAGTAAGCCCCCCAAAGTATGAAGTTAGAACAAAGTGATAGATGAAATACTTTGTCGAGTGTGTGTTGGGAATAAGGAACACATCGGTCGGAAACCTACCAACAAACAAGGAAACACAATACAATAATATATCATTACTGAGGTAGGCATTCCCATACTTAGAATAAAAAAGACTCAAAGAATAAATTCTGACATGCAAAGATCCATGTCAAGTAAGATAGGTTATGGCCACCAAACATATACTGTGGATCCATGCCAATATGACTCAAATATGAACATAGCCACCAAAAATACACTGTGGATCTATGTGTTAAAGACTCAAATTTGAACATAGCCATGAGATATACACTGTGGCTCTATGCAACAATACAATCTGAATATACTCCAATGCAACCTGAATCTATTAGAAAAGATTCAGGGTCTTCATCTCCACCACTCTATAGTATGAATATAACCATGTGAATACATGTGCTAAAGTCGAACATGGTAGAAACCACTTTATTACCAGTCATTAGTGAATACCTTTAACAAGTGCAAGGAAAATCACCATTAATGTCAATGACTCCCAAGGTACACTAGTACAATCCAACAGGTGTGAATTTATGAGTTGAAGTCGAACACTCGACGGAATCTACTGATCAGGGGTCAATAATGAAAACCCACTGTTGAAAGCAAAGAAACATGCCATTGAGGCATGCAAGTTATAAGGTACCAATTAGTTTCTAAGTCTAATTACTAGATAATGAGTTGAAGTCGATAGGAAAATAATCGTCACATGAGGGCCTTATTGTATCCCCCATCAATGACACGAAACAGGTAAATTTTTTTTAAGTAGATCAGAGTAACAAGTGATTCAGGACTGACTCAGGGATGGCCAACACAATAGAAGGATTAAGGACTACAAAAATGGCTGACACAATAGAAGGATTTCTGGGTTGAAATTCTCTTTGAACATATTGACGACATGACAACTATCTTAGAAACACTCACTCAACAACAAGGATCATAGACCAATTTGTAATCTTATAAAGGAGTATGATTAAGAGACAAGCAGATTTTCCAACCTAGACACAAAGCCAGTGAAAGGGTGTCATGTTCAAAAGTGACTCTTCCATAGAATACATGTTTAGATGCAGTTCTTTCCCAATTCCCCCCCACCATTTCTGGTGAGTACCTCTTTATTTTTACACAAGCTTGAGGAGGATAACATATGCTTGAGCTGTAAGCTCATCTTTGGATGAGTCCCTCAGAGTATGTTTAAAGAACCCTAGGAAGGAGTGGTTCGGTCCCATACGGGCCTTTTGATGCTTGTTTTATGAGTCCAAAGAAAGTAAACTCAGTGGTTTTTCATATTTAGAGAGCCTAAAAAACACTTAAAGGAAACTCCAAAATGTCCTTTTTCGTAAAGTAGTCTAATGAGACCGAAAAAGAGATAAACTACCACTCAACAAACGTGCTTAATAATTCACTTTAGCGTTCGTGAAAAATAACAATATCACTTGACAATCTTTTTATATTTAGAGAGTCTAAAAAGAGCTTAAAGAGAACTCCAGGGGGTTCCTTTTTCATATAACCTTTACGAGTCCAAAAAATTGATAAAAGTATACTCGTTTACATTTTCATGTATTTACGAGCATGAAAAAGAACAAAGACTAAGCTCAAGATTGTTTTCATTTTTAATCAAGCTTAAAACAAAAAAAAAACTATGCTTGGGATAGATTTGGTTTCATTTTTACACAAGCTTGAACCAGAGAAAACTATGCTTGTGACTTCCCAATGCATTATCCA
>JASDQU010505531.1:13172-34818 GCA_032191745.1 Picea mariana | reverse complement strand
CATGAGTGATCAAGGTACACATTTTATTAATAAGACTATTTAAGCCTTAACTCAAGAATTTGAAGTTCACCATCAGAAGAGAACTCCTTACCACCCATAAGTAAACAGAACGGTCAAATATTTCAACAATATCTTGGAGACAACGCTGACGATTATTTGTAGTGTAAATAGGGATGATTGGGATTTGAGAGTACCAGCAGTGTTATGGGCCTATAGAACCACTTGTAAGAAGCTGACAATGTAGACTCCCTTTAATTTGGTTTATGGTTTAGAAGACATGGTGCCCATGGAATAATTAGTTCCTAGCTTAAGAATTGCAGCCTTTACATACATGGATGACACTGGCGTTGTTCAAGAGAGGCTCGCGCAGTTGCTCGAACTAGAAGAAGACAAATTTATTACAAGATTTCACCAGCAGGTTTAGAAGGAACGAGAAAAGGCCTACCATGACAGGCATATCAAGAAGAAAGCATTTAAGCAAGAAGATATAGTATTGATATATGATAGCAAGTTCATGAAGCATCCAGGGAAGTTCAAAAAGCATTGGTTGGGGACATATGAGGTTTCCTATGTTATAGAAGGATGAGTTGCGTAGCTGAAGACTTTGAATGGGGAGTGGAAGGAAGGAATGATGAATGGGAGCTGGTTGAAATTGTACTATGACAACCAGCTACCTCGTAGCTCTCGATAAAAAAAAAAGGAGAAGGGTCTAGGTACCAGGTGCAGTTGAGACTGGATACTAGACACAGAAAAGACAGTCTACACATAGGGCAGAAGAACAAAGAAGGAAGCACAGGCTACGTTGTGTGGTCTAAATTTGAAGTATAGAAGAAGATTCATATCAGAGTGCCTCGAGACGCATCACAGGTGAGTTTTGGGGGTATGATGGCCCTTGGTTATGGAAGGAGGCAAATGTTATGGAAGAAAATGTGAAACATGAACTGCGTGGAATTAAGGTTGACTGAGATCAAATCGAAGTGGTTAAAGAAGCAGAAAAGATGAAGCGAAGTCTGAGAAAGAAAGTCATTGGACGAGGAGATCGAGGAAGACAAATCAACAAGGAAGGTGGATTGTGGACAAATCAACAAGTGGAAAAAGCGACTGGTAGATGCTTTGGAGAACCTCTTGGGAAGGAAGGAAAGACAGGCTGGTGAAGCCCTCAAAATGAAGGTCAACTTGACCTAGGGTTTTAGACACCTAGGGTTTTGGTATTGAGGGTTTTATACACCTAGGGTTTTGGTATCTAGGGTTTTGGACACCTAGGCTTCGGCCTAAGGCTGTCGGTGAGCTATTGTAATGTATAAATAAAGGTCAAGAGGACCTGGGATGGGTTGGTTATGAGTTTTTGTTGTTTTGGTTGTTCATTCAGAGTTTGTTGATGTAAGGAAGAGTGGTTGATGTTAATGTAGAGAGAGAAGTATTGTGTTGTGAGAGAATTCAGTATTGTTAGATCTTCAGCTTGGTGCAAAGATCAAACCTGCAACTGGGTGAGCATGGAAGGGAGATAGAGAGAAGAGAGAAAGAGAGATATCTACAGGATAAGAGCGCAAATAGAACTATAAGATTTCACATAATATATTATAAAGCACAGTTATGTGGGCATAGCCCTAGGGAGAGGGTGAGCCATGCATATCCTGTTGTTGTGTGTGATTGATGTTGTGTTCTTCTGATCTCTTATATACTGTCAATGAAACATTGTGTTAGATCTAAGATATAGTTCACACAGTAGGCTTAAGAAAGATAAATAATCACTAGATCTATGTGAAAGTGTTTCCATAGATCCACTTTGCATTTCCTATAGTTGTAGACACCTGTGTCTTGCAACCCCCTATTGCTACTTCGGGTGAGACTACATCTTCTCTACAGGGGTTTCTGAAAGGTTTAGTAGTTAGGGCTTGTTGGTGCATTGTTAGAAATGAACCCTAGGTCTGCCCCTGTACCAACAATGTTCCAAAAGAGTCAGATCTTGTCATCAAGGAAGTCATTACGCACCCGAGGTCGAGGAAAGTTGTTTAAACAGAAGTTACATCTTCAAGTGCATCAACCATCATCATCTCATCATGATGGCTGGGGGATTGAAAAATCAAGGTGATCATACCACACACCCTATGCAACTCATATCGATTGTATCTCACACGCCTTAAAACATACTCGTCACACAGATGTGCCACAAAAAATCTTCAGTTTTCTTCAAAACATCTATTCGCCATGAATCTAGTGTTCCCAGGCACATTTCCACCCACTTCCCACTCTGTTATAAATTATGGATGTTGTTCATGTGTTCTACCCACCAGCCAAGCTTATGCACTACTGGTAATTTGACTCGCGAGCCTAGTCTGATCATTTTTTTTTTCTTTAGGCCCTTGTAAATTTCCCCACGTAGAAGACAGATACGTTGTTGCACCATGGAAACCCCTCAAAACATAATATGTTGCAGACGAAGTAGCCTAAGATCCAGGCTTGAGCCCCAAAATGCCTAGGATTCATTCTTACTTGCAGCGAGCATTCTCGAGGCTTAAAAGGGAGGTTATTGCCTGTGTTTGGAAATGATGGTATCACACCATGCAGAGGCCAAAGTGGAAGACATTGTGCCGAAAGAAACGATGTTGGAATCCATGCCTCCCCAACAGCAGACAACCCAGAAAAGGGGAATGCCAAGGAAGAATAAGGAAGATGGGAAAAACCAAACACTGAGCGAGTTGTGTGCAAGATTGGTCATTGAGGAAATACTAATTTGCATTATCCGGCTAGAGCATGTCGAAGCCACAAGTCGGTGGAGCGAGATCAGAATGAGGAGGATAGATGCCATGGGTTATAACATTCGAGAGCTGACTCAGCAGCTGGAGAAGGCACAACTCATTATTTCTGAACTCTACCAGGAAAATAGAGAATTAAGACAAAAATTGGTGGAAAAGACCCTTGAGGTGTCATCATCAAAAGGTCATGAAGGGAACGTAACATGGCTCAAGAGATAGATCTGAGAATTGCAAGATACAATTAGGCAGCTGCGTGAAGGGAAAAGGGTGTCAGAAGAACTGAATATGAAAACATCTTAGGGAAAGTAAAATAGCCAGTGAGAAAGCCTGCGCAGAGCTTGTCAGCGTGCAGAAGAGGCATGATTAATGAACTCTATTTTTTATTCTCAGACGTTGCACAAAAATTAATAGTTTTTTTGAAAATTTTTATGTTCTTAATGTAAACCGGGTTGGTTGGCCAAAAGGTGTAGACAGTGTCTCTTGTATGTAATCTAAGCTCTATGGAAATCTAATATAAAGTATTCAAACTTTGACGAAAGGATTCTGGTTGTAGTTCTTGGATGCTTCGTTTATTTTCTTTTCATATGTATCTCTTGTGTTCTTTTTTCCATACTTGTATTGTCTGATTCAGGAAATATTTTTGATCCTGGGATTCGCTACACAGTGCTCCTCATTTTTGTTATTCAGACGGACCATATTTCTTTCAAGTTAGACCTGAATTTATACTTAGTGGTGGTCTGAGTTACTTTGTGGTCTTCGTTGATATCCTTCTGCGAAACACTTACGATGCCGATCGATTTCATCGTATGGTGATGATGTGGCACAACTGGCTCGGGATACGTGGCACTAAAGACCGGTGACTTAGCTCACGTGTATTGGTTGGACTCGGGACTTTATTCAAGTTATGCACTCTAAAATAAACCTGGGATTGTTGATGTCGAAAAGGCATCATGGATCGGCATCTAAGGATAATCCTATTGCATATTTTCCTTTGGGTTAGTGTCCTTAAAACTCCCGATGCCGAAAACATTTTGGAAGTCGGCAATCTAGGAAAAACTTTAGCGTAGTCCAGATGTTCATCGCGATTTAATCTTCTCCAATTTTGATAAGCGTGTTAGGTATCAGCTATCGACGATATCATTTCGTTCTTCGTTTAATGTTTACTCTTTTTCGTATTTTACCGACGTCGAAGGAGATTTGTTGTGGACAATATCCTTGTATGATGTTTGTCTCAAAATAAAACTTCCTTTTGTTGATGCCGATGAAGATCGGTGCTCGGTGGCTATGGTTTTTTGAGTGATTTTATTTCATCCTTTAATTCGTTCCGATGCCGAATCCTTGAGGGCATCGAGGGGGAGTGTTTTGGCTATCTATTCCTTATCTAGCATTAAGTCTTTTTCAATGCATGAGTTTTCATAGATTCAAGAAAACTTTGGAATACTTAATGAGAGTAAAAAACGATAAGCAAAGTAACATTTTTCATAATGAAATCGAATTAGACAGTGAAAAATATCAAGTGGTACCCAAAAAGTAAAATTCTACATAGGCTTTTTAGGGTGTGTTAAGTGCTCAACAGATACTTCACCAAGGGTTTTGTCTTGGAATGCAATGCATCAGGGAAAGGAATTAGGTCAATCTCCATGCAAGATGACC
Organism: Picea mariana; assembly: GCA_032191745.1. Lineage (NCBI taxonomy): Eukaryota > Viridiplantae > Streptophyta > Pinopsida > Pinales > Pinaceae > Picea > Picea mariana. Next base: position 30,409 of record JASDQU010505531.1, on the reverse strand, counting down.
AACCTTTGGATTTCACTACCAAGCAACTATTTGAGTGACATTTGGGCCAATCCTCTTATGAAAAGGAAATGTTTTATATTACACATGTAATGGATATCTAGAATCCTTATACATTGGGGAAATGTTTCCAAATTAAAATTGACCATCGTAGGCTCAAGTATTTTTTGCAACAAATAATTTCATCCTAGGAGCAACAAAAATGGGTGACCAAGATGTTTGGATATGATTATGATATCATCTACAAGGGAAGATAAAATGTGGTTGACGATGCTCTCTCAAGGAAATATGAAGAATAAGGGTCCTTATTTTCCCTCTCATTCATTATGGCAGATTGGCTTCAAGTCATTCACTAGGAATGGTTGCAAGACCCCAAACTTTATAGCCTGATCCAAAAATTGCAACCTGATCCTAAAGATTCTCCAGGGTAATCTTGAAATAATGAAGATATTTTATATAAACATCACTTGTATTTAGGAAAATAGTCGAACCTTAAAACCATGGTGTTCTATGAGTTTCATGATTCACCTACAACTGGGAATTCAGGGTTTTCGAAAACCTATGAATGGGTCAAATGTTTTTTTTTTCTAGGATGGTATGATACAAGACATCGACACCTTTGTGGTTGAATGCGATACCTATCAATGCAATAAGGGATAAACAATCAAAGCTTCATGCACACTCCAACTGCTCTTGATTCCACCTGCCATTTAGAGGGATATTTCCATGGATTTGATTGGTGGCTTACCTAAATCAGGAAATAATTTCGTCATCATGGTGGTAGTATATGTTTTCCAAAATATTCTCATTTTTTTCTGTAGAAAAATAATGTTATATTGAAAAAAGGAATATACATGTTGTCTTATCAGTCTAGACTTGGTAGTATTTCTTACAAAACTATTCCACATATTCCAACAGACCCTTTGAGGTGTTTTACAAAATATTCTCATTTATGTGCTCTTCAAAAACCGTTCACAACATCTAAAGTGGCTCAAATTTTTATAGATAATATATTCAAACTCCATGGCATGCCTCATTCTATTGTCTCTAACCATGATCTAACTTTCACCAGCATTTTTTGGCAAGAATGTTTTAGTCTCCAGGGAACCCAATTGCATCTCAGCACCACCAACCATACCCAGACTGATGGACAAACTAAAGTTGTCAACAAGCTTTTGGAACTTTATTTATGGTGTTTTGCATCTGAAAAAAAACATCAGTGCGATCAATGGTCACCCCTAGTTGAATGGTGGTACAACACATATTATCATACTACAACTCACGTGACTCCCTTTGAAGCAGTATACAGAAAAACTCCACCATTGGTTATCTCATACATGTCAAGTGTCCCAAAGGTCCAAGAAGTTAACAAAAGTTATATAGTCTGAGAAGTCATTATCCATACCCTCAAAGAAAATTTGGTCCTAGATTAGAATCACATGAAGCAATAAGAATATCAAGTTCATTATGGATAAAAAATCGTTGAATGGGATTAGGTGTTTCTTTTTTTGCAACCTTATAAGAAGACTTCACTCAAATTTGAACATTGTCATAAAATTTCCCCAAATTTAATGGTCCTTATACAATTATCAAGTGAATGGGGATCGTGGCCTACCATTTAGCTCTGCCCATTCACTCTTAGCTCCATCCTTTTTTTTATGTCTCATTCTTAAATAAAGTGATTTGAACTAAGTGTTGAACTTAAACCAATCTAATTCGGTTGGATGAATAAGGTTCCATTTGGTTGCAACCATAAGTGGTCTTCGACCAGCACAAGCATCATCTCCATCAATGCACTATCAAGGAAGTGTTAGTTCAGTGGAAGGATCCACCTCAGATTTGGCTACCATCTTGTAACAATTTCCTCATCTCAAGCATTGAGGACAAGGATGCTTTTCAAGGGAGAAGGCATGTTAGGGATCTAACCTCCCTAACACCTCACATAAGTAGAATAATATGTTTTCCATGTAATAAGGGACAACATTAGTTAATAATTCCTATTTAAAAATGTGAACAAGTCTAGTGCATGAATACTTAATAGAATCTTCCACTTTTAGAAAGGTCTTCCTATAGAATGTTCTTTAGAATATAGAATTAGTATAAATAAGAGTGGAAGGAATGAGAAGTCTTGTCTTGAGATTTATTGTAATACAGCTCTTATCTACTAGAGGTTTCACCCTTGAAGAGGCAAGTGAGCTTGACTTTCTATCAATAAATGTATCATCGCTGGTTCTATTATTATCTATATTTTTTTGTTCCACTAGTATTTGTTGCAATATTTCTATTTTTTCTTATTATAATACAGTCGGTACCTTACACATGTGAACTCACTTTAATTTCTATCTCTATTGATTCACGATTAGACGTTCAAGGAATTGATGACCCATATGAAGCTTGGGATAATCTTGAAGCTATATTTGGTAAAAGCAATGTGATTTGAGCCCACTAGATTGAAGATCAATTAATGACTTTAAGTCCCAATTATTTTCTTTACATTGAAGATTATTTATCTAAGTTCAAAACACTTAGAATTTTTCTTAAAGATTGTAAAATAGATCCAGGGGATGATCGATGCATATACATTATTTTTATTGAGCTTGATAATTTATATTCTATATTTGTATCTACCTTTTATGCCACCAGAGAAGCTCTAGGTTGTTCTTACCAATCTTCCACTCTTGAGTCCTTTTGTGATTTTCTTATTAGAGAGAAAGGTAATATTTTGGAACTTGGAGTGATCAAAATTATAGGTACATATAAAAAAGTCTTACTAGAAATATAAATCCAAACATCCCAAGAAGCAACATCCTTGCAACAATAAAAAAATAAAAAAATCCCAAACCCTCTCAACCAGCTTCAACTCCTAATGGTGCCAAAGGAGAAAACTCCAAAAGTAAGAACGTTGACTAGAATTGCAAATTTTGTGGGAAAGATGGCCACGTGGAGTGCAAATTTTTTAAAGCTATGGAAGCCTTAGAAGCAATGATGAAGAAGCACAACATCAATCTTGAGTCTTCTTCTTCAACCTCTTCTTCTCATGGACATGCACTTTTTACCTTTGGTTTCTCCTTAAATGCAACTTCTACTTCTTCTTCTTCTTCTTCTTCTTCTTCTAAGTGGATTATTGATTATAGAGCATATTATCATATGGATAAATACACAACCATTTTTTCTTCTCTAAATGAATGTAACACCAAATAAATATTTCTTGGCGATGACATATCTCTTAGTGTTATAGGTTCTAGAATAGTTCTGGTAGATAATGGTCATTTCAATGATGTATTATGTGTTCTGATTCTTTCCTACAACCTTCTATTAGTTTATGAGATCACTCATTCAGGTAAAGATAAAATTGTAGATTTTTCTCCTCACCAAGATGTAATCAAGGATTTAAAAGATCCTATGCATGTCCTAGAAACTGGAATTGGTGATGATATTACCACATTGTACAAATTTGACAAATTTGGGTCATCATATTTTCCATCATTTTTTGTTTATCACAACGATGAATTGAGAAAAATTTGGCATGTGCAATTTGGTCATCTAAACTATCTCTCATTAAAACAACTATGTACTAAAAATATGGTGACTAGTCTTCCTCTGGTTTCTTGCAAAGATGGTATTTGTGCTAGATGTTTTCTCAGAAAACATCATCGGGATCATTTTAATAAACGTTTCGCTTGGCATGGCTTATCCCCTTTGCATATTGTTCACAGTTTGTTTTTTTGTCTTATTTCTTCTCCTTCTTTCTTTGGGTGAAATTATTTCTTAAATTTCATTGATGACGTCTCTAGACACACTTGGGTTTACTTCTTAAAAATTAAGAGTGAAGTTTTTGACATGTTTTTGGCCTACAAGGCCCTTCTAGAAAAACAACATGGACATCAAATTCAAAGATTAAGAATAGATAATGAAGTTCAATATGTGGAAAACAAATTTACAAGTTACTTCACTATAGAGGGTATTCAGATACAATATATTGTTCTATATACACGACAACAAAATGGTGTTGTTTAAAGAAAGAATCACACATTAAAGGAAATGTATAATTGTATGATCCAATCTAAAAGATTAAGTCTTTTTTGTTGGTCGGAATCCATCAATTGTGCAAACTACATTGTAAATTTCACTCCTGCAAAGGCCATAAAAAACATAACACTATAAGAATCATGGACTAAAATTAAGTCAAATGTAAACCACATGCATGGATTTGGTAGTATAGCATGGGATCACATTCCAGATGAGGAAAGGAAAACATTACAACCTAAAAGTGGGAAGTGCAATTTTGTTGGATATTCTAAATATTTCAAAGGTTAATGACTTCTTTAACCCCATTCCAATTAAATTATTATTATAAGAGATGATAAATTTTATGAAAATATATTAGCTTGCGATCCTAATTCAGTGTTTGTGCCATCTTCAGAATTTGTGCCATATTTTGTTCCTATTTTGGTTTCTTCTTTATATGATTAAATTGAGAATGAAAATCCACCTCCATGTGCTCACTTTCCTCTAGATGAGTCCATTGAACATGAACTTGCACTAGCAACACCTCTTCATAGATGGGCATGTTCAATAGATTAGCATTTTGGTGATATTTCTAGTGATCCTATAGATTAACATTGGACACATTCAAAATTCTCTTGATTTCTTCTCTTTTGTCTCATGTTTCATAGACTCATGGTCGAGACACATTTATAGAAGCATCTGGCCATCTAGATTGGGAGATAGAAATGAATAAATAATATCACTCTTTAAGGGAAAACAATACTTTTGATCTCGTACCTCTTCTAAAGTAAAGAAGACTTGTTAGATGTTAATGGTTATATAGAACTAAGTATGAATTATATGGAAGTGTTTAAATACACAAGGCCTTGTTAGTTTCCAACATATTCTCTCAAGTTGAAGGCATTTACTACAATGAAACCTTTTCCTCCATATCCAAAATGAATTCCATCCTCTTCATTCTATCCCTTGTTTCCTTAGATGAATGGGAGGTCCATCAGATGGATGTCAATTTTTTCTTCTTACATGGGTATTTTCAATAATAAATCTACATGGAATAACCTCCTCACTATGTCCAAAATGACTCCATCCTTGTTTTTAACCTTAATGTTTTTTGTTTATGGTCTTAAGAAATCTCCTCAATCTTAGTATGAAAAAATGGAAAGATTTCTTCTTGACACTGACTTTTCTATATGTCATTTTGACCCTAATGTCTATACCAAGAAATTAGCTAGTGTTATGGTAAATGTCCCCCTATGGACAAGTGAAACCCCCCTTGGATCAAGATCCCTTCTTTGATCCAATACAAAAGGAAAAAAATGGTAACTACTTTCCCTTTAGAACTATTGTTGGTGCAACTATATGCATAATATATTACCAAACATAAATTATTGATCGAGATTCCTAGTTAATAGATTTGTTACACTATATGTTCCAGCAATAAGTGGTTTATCTATGTCTGATGAGTATAGCATAAAGAAGAAACATTTGAAACTCAATACTTTGCCTTTCACGCAGTTTTAAAAATTAGAAAGAAAAACTTGCAAACAAAATCTTAACAATCATGCATTCAAAATACCTTGCTCATATAATGACTTGTCCATTTACAAGATCATGAAATGGAAAGATGGACTTTGACTCGGTTATCTGTAGCTACTACTCTTAACAACAACTTGCAATCAAATAAGGGCACACTTCAACAATAATCAACAGAAAAACCACTCATAACACAATAAATCTTTGGAAAGGACTCCTATCCCTACACAAGAATCATTACACAAGACACTCGATTCTTGGTGCATGTAAGTGCGAGAAGGAGCTTGATTCGTTCCCACACTTACTTTAGACAAAAAAGATATTGAAGCTTCTAAACTCATAAAATGATAATTTCCTATCTTACAATGATGAACATCTACAGAGTTTTTGTCAACTAAATATCAAACTGCAAAAGCATAGATGGAATCATATATTGTGATTAATAAAAACTATTCATTCACACTCATCCAAAAATCAACAAATATTTGTTTAGAAATGTACGTTGTTCTCAGGAAAGATTACTCACTCAAAATCATTTCGAATACACAATAATCCTACTCACGCACACACAAACTAGCTCAAATCCATACACAAACAAATATAGGGAGACTTACCTTGGTTGGGGAAGTGGGCCCTTGCCATACCAACTAGGTAGGTCTAGGAGATTACAGAATGCACACTTTAATTATATCCATGAATTTTAAAGGATGAACTTCATAGTACTTCAATTGACAGGTATACAGTAATTCAGAACTCCGTTTCTCAGCATAACAATATATTAACACTCTCCCTTTTACTCAGACCTATGAGGTCTTATTTATATCCATGGAGGAATGGATGAAACCAAATCCCCAAACTCAAAAAATAATTTTTACAATTTTAGGATAAATTCCAAAAATCTAGGTTTTCCATCAATTTGGGTAGATTCGAGTTAGAGATCCATCCATATCTTCTATACCAATTCTAATTTTTGAAAAGTGTTCACATTTTGCTCAATTTTCCACATTATACACAAAACCCATCTCGTAGAATTTCTAAATATGATGCCATCTGCACGGAAATCGAAGTGCAAGTTGGCAATTTGAGATTTTTGCTAATTTTTGAAGAATCATTCCCCCCGATATGGAGGTCCGCACGTGTGAGATGGGTGATTTTTGACACACATTTCCGCATCTAGACATTTCTCTAGAGAAAACCCATGTCCTCGATTTTCCTCTAGAATCTTTCCAAAATTTCGAACTATATATGGTACTAGATGAGCGCAGAAATAGGTATTGAATGAGCATAGTTGCAATATTGTAGTACTGGAATAGGTGGAGTACCAGATTAACAAAGTTTCAATATTATAGTATCAGAATAGGTAGAGTATTGGACAAGCCCCGAGGATGAGTATCGGATGAGATAAAGCCTTGTCATGAAAGGTGCTTAAATTAATCAAAGTAATTAGAAGCATAAACAATAATCATTTAATCCCAATTTAATTAAGAAATTAAAAAAACTATGCTTTCAACATGAGTTACCTCACTATACACACTAGTAAGGCCACAAGGTATATTGGGGAAGAAATAGAAAAAATTTGCATAGGTAAGAGGTAAAATTGACCAAGATAGAAGGTAAGATAAGGTAAGAGGGGTGTCAAAACGGAGAGCCAACATTCTCCCATGCTTAAGCCATTGCATGTCCTCATGTAAAAATGTTGGAACTGGTCATCAAAAGTTGCTAAACTAAAACTGTCTTCCACCCTGGCTGAATATCATTTGTTTGGCTGTAGAATATCAAAAATAGAGGCCTCACTCCTAAGCTCCTTCTTAATAACTCTGGTGTACTGGATCAAATGAAAAACTTTGTTAAGATTAGCAGAGGCTTCTTCTTTCTCATCCTGTAATCTATGATTATTTTCTTTCAATTGTGCATTCTCTTCCTTAATGTTCCTATCTAAAACTTGATAGTTTGTAACCTCTTGTTTTAACTTCTCATTTTGTTTTGTAAGTTTCCCAACATTCAATACCAACTATCTCTCAAGGAACTGATAGGATCATATATTATTGCTTGCTTAGTTACCTCCTCTCCGGCTTCCACCTCCTTCCTTAAACCTTTTAAGGTCTTTGTTACTAACTCCTCAGTCTCACTAATCCTTGCTCCATAAAAACTTTCCTTCTCTGGAGAATTCAGAATATTAATAGGCTCCTTTGGAAAAGAAGGCACGTGTGGAATTGTTATTTGTTTAGCCATGCTTATTGTAGTTCTGCGTACTAGATGTGAGGCTTCCTTAGATGTACTAATAGGAGTGGAATTTTCACAAAACAATTTTCTCTTCTTTGTTGTAAGAGCATATGTAGATATCAGAACCTGTTGTTCCTGCACATATTTTGTTTTTACCCTAGAGGACTAAGGTGTAGACTCTGGAGTTTGATTTTTCTGTATCTTCTTCATTTTTACTCTAGGGGATTGAGGTCCAGGTAAATGATTTATTTAGCAGGAGATATACACGAGGACTTACAAAATTTCATGGTAGGGAACTTGTAATAATTGATGTAATGCATATGCATGAGAGTAACCACATGTCTAGTACACAATTAGCATTATTCTTAATAAAAGGAATAAATAGTGAGCTTATACCTCTTATTAACTGAAACATTTGTATCAAGCAGGAAAATTATTGAGAATAGGATAAGAGATACCACGCTTCATTATCAGTACCAAATCACAGCTTAGTACTGGACCACTGCAAAAAATTGTTGTAGTACTGGACAAACACAGGCCTTATTCCTTAGTACCGGATGAACACAGAGGTGAATATTGTTGTAGTACTGTAACAACACAAAGAATTTTCCAGTACTAGATGAACCCAAAGGTGAATATTTGTAGTACTGGAAGAACACAAATATGTTATCTAGTACCGGAACAACACAGAGATTTTATCCAGTAACAGATTACCACAGATTTTTATTTCGATACACAATGAAAATTGGATAAGGTACCTGGTGTCATATTCTGTAGACTGGAACTTTGTAGGTTACATTTTGTATTTATTATTGGCATCTGTTGCTTCTTATGGAGGAGAAAATGTGAATTTATTCTGCTGTAGGACCATATAGGTAAAAAAACAAACAACACACTGGTACAAAAACTATGAAATTGCAGCGAAAGTAAAAAATGAGGAAAAAGAATTCAATGAATGGGATACAAGGTATATAAAAAGAAGTCACTTTGTATCTGGACAACCTCATGTTGGAATTTAGAATCCTCCTCTTTATGTAACCAAACTAAGCACTTCTTCTATTGCCACTTCCATTTTATTGGAAAATAAACCTAACTACTATTGTTCTGTGGATTTTTCTCGAGCCCAGATCAGTTAATGCTCATCAGTGCTTTTAGTTTTAAGGACTTTGAAAAACTTAAAGAAAAATCCATCTAATGTCTCATGGATTTTTCTCGAGCCTGAGCCAGTTCCTACTTGCCGGTGTTTTCAATTTTAAGGAGTATAAAAAACTTAAAGAAAACTCCATTAGGCTCCTTTTCCATAAGTAATCTACCAAGGCTAGATAAAGGAATAAACTTACACCTGCTAGATTTCATTCTTATTGTCTTATAGTGATCACAGTACTAGTATCAGAGCAAAATAGTATCGAAACGGAGTAAAACTGGAACATAATCATGCACTCCCGAAATAGAATGGTGCTGGAATTCTGGAAATGACTATTAAATTCCAGCACTAAACATGTTGATTTGGCCTTTCCGATGGAAGTTGCAAGAGAATATGAAGGTCTCAGCAACCACTCCCTCATTCCTAAGGTTTTTCATGGCCTCATGCAAACAATGTGACACTAAAAAAATGATGCTCAGAGGGTTGCGAACATCTGCTAAAAACAAACCAATAGAGATAATTAAAACTAGATTTTTATTCAATCTTACAAATAGAAAATTTAGGGAAAATGTGAAAAGTTGAATTATTAGATATGAATAAAATAGTTTGGAATTAACATTCAGTTTTAATTTCTATAAAAAATATTACTTAATTGTTCATCCTTGTGAAATAATGGCCTTAAAATAGATAGGTAATGATAAAGAACAAATGCATATTTTTTAAGAACTTAAGGAAAATGAAGAAATTTGAAGAGATAGGTCATGAAGCACTCCCTTAAGTGTTATCTTCTTTTGACATGGATACATTCTCTGCTTTTGAAACTAACCTTCTGGTATTATGTGTGCATTCAGAGGATGGATAGATTACCTTCTCATAAAATTCCAAACAAAATTGTCATAATTTTTAGAAAGAAATCTACTAGAGGAACAAAAGATCCTAAACTTATTCCTTTGTTAACTTTTGACATTCTCGTTTATGAAAAGTATGAAAGATAGGTTTCATTGCACTTATATGCAACATTTATTTATTTATTTACTATCCTACTATAATTGAAAAAACAAAAATGTCCTTGAAGTATATGAATACTTCCAGTGAATCCATGTGCGTAACAGGGTTATAAATATATTCATACTCAGGTTTAAAAGATAAATTTTAATGCATACAGAAGTATGAAGGACTAGTTGCTTTGATGATGAGATCAAATAGTAATGAAAAATAAAATAGTAGTGTGACCTGATAACTAATTGGATCCATCTTTCAATAGGATCATGATATTCTTGTTTCCCTTCTTTTTTTAGGTCATACAACATGTCCTCCTTTTCCATCTTATGCAGATTATCTTCTTCAAGATGATTGGTCTTTGCAGTACATACAGGATCTGCCGAGAGGCATGCTAAGAACTCCTCAATCTCAAGTTCCAATGGTTTCTCTCCATTGAATTCTATCCATGATTCTTGAGTCTCCTCAAAACATTTACAATAGGAATTTAAAGGGACTTCTAAATCTTCTTGTGGAAAGACAACTAAATTCTTGATTGTTGTCAAGATATGCTCTTCCTGAGAGGTGGATATCCCAGCCACTGATAAAATGTGAGAAAGTTTTGGAGAAACATTCTTTAAGCTCTTGATCATCCTTGAATTACTCTAGATGGTTGATAATCCCTGTATCACAACATAGATTAGTACTCAAGGGTTCTTACAACACCCCAAAAATGATTTATCATCAAAGATTTGAATTTTAAAACTAAGAAATTAAAACTATTTGCAAAAATAAAACACACCAAACTTGAACTCCTTGCGTTGTTGGGACCCTGTTGTCACCAGGTTATCAGTTCGCACAAGTCATCTCATCATAAAGAAAACTAAATTTTCATAAATAAAAACACACTTTTGCATCAAATAAGAAAAAACACACTTTTGCATCAAATAAGAAAAAACACACTTGCATTAAAATAAAAACACTTTTGCATGAAAGGGAAAGGACAACATAAATTTGGAGCAACCCCACTAAATTGGATGCGTGGGATCTTTGTTGATACTGAGAGGGGGGTGAATCAGTATCAAGTACAATTTTAAACTTTTTTCAACTTATACTTAAACCATTCAATTATATCCAATGAGAAAAGAACAATAGTATAAGAGTTACACCAATACACCACAATACACCATGCACAATATATGAGAAATAATCAATAGTTGTTGTTCAAGGGAAGTAATGACTTCCAGAGGTAGCTACAGCTTCCAAATGTAAAGGGAGGGATAAACTCTCCATCATTTCCCCTTCCTTTCACCCAAGAATATATGAGAAATAATAAAACTTTACATTAAATCATCACCATCAACCAATCATCACATAGAATCCGGTAATGCTTCTTGAGACTTCTTCAATTTCTGCAATTATTCAATTCTTGGATTAATTTGATCCTTTAGATAAAATTACTCAATGTATTCTCTGAAACTCCTCCAATTTTCACTCCTTGAATCCTCCTCAAAAGGAAGCTATAGAAAGAATGGTAGACTTTATTCAATCCTGGTCTATTCAAGAGAGTGAATTTGCACAGAATTCCCCACGCTCAATATTTAACATCCAATTCTGAAACTCTCACACAAGAAAATAAAGTGCATACTCTTTCCAATGAAATTTATCCCACGCCATTTGGATTCTCTATGAGGAAGTTATGACTATTTTACTTGCAACACCTGTTTATTGACTAGCTTCAAGACTAGTCACAAACCCTATCTTCCACAGAGTGTATCTTCATATTTATAGTGAATCAAGAGATGAAATTTTTACCACAGGTACCTTGATATGTATTCTCAATACCATAGAAATTTCACCATCTGAATCATTCTAGAAAAAACATTATAGCATAAATGGTAAGATGACCTGAAAATAACATACCTTATAACACATCACCAAAAGACTTCATCCTCCCTTGAAATCTGGCCTTCTTTACTTCTGATTTCCTCTGAAATTCAACTTGTATCAAATGAATGTATAATGATGTGCATTTATACCATTTATGTTACTTCCTTTTAAAATTAGGTCCAACCTGACACTTTCTTATTTTGTAATTATTTTCTTTAATTATCTTCAGGGCCTACATGTACTTCCTTCTTCAATTCACTTTGTCATCTTCAAAAATTCATTTCTCCTCATCCATGAGGATCCACATGGCGTGCCACATACCACCAGAAATAACATGATGTATATTATCCATCCATGGGTGTTTTATATGAATGTGCATTGTCCTTCATGTCCAAATACCTTCATCAATATTGCGGTCCAAAACCCATGACTAGGGTTGACATCAATGAAAGCAACCATTCTTCCAAAAATATTCCCTCATATATTACCATATTCTCTCCACCCTTAGTTCAACATAAAACCAATCCAAAACCATTAAATCAATCTAATTCAAATACTACATATTACTATTTACAACTCCCCGATAATGACGCCAAAATGTTGGTGCAATTATATGCATAATATATTACCAAAGATAAATTATCGACCGAGATTCGTAATCAATACAATTGTTACACTAAATGTGCCAGAAACATATGGTTTATCTATGTCTAATGAGTATGGCATAAAGAAGAAACATTTGAAAATCAATACTCTTCCTTTCACACAGTTTTAAAAATTAGAAAGAAAAACTTGCAAACAAAATATTAACAATAATTCATTCAAAATACCTTGCTCAGATAATGACTTGTCCATTTACAAGATCATGAAATGGAAATATGGAATTTGACTCAATTATTTGTAGCTACTACTCTTAACAACAACTAGTAAGAAAACCAGGGCACACTTCAATGATAATCAATAGAAAAACCACTCATAACACAATCATTGTTTGTGTTAGCACCAGAAGTCAGCTCTGGATTGCAACAGAGGTAAGCCCAGTACCCATCAATTTGTATGTCACAATGAATAATTTTAAGGGGGGTCTAATGGACACAAACTCAGAATTATATCGTTTTAACTCAAAAAACTGGGTTGGTGTGCACAGGTACATGAGGTCTTGATCTAACTTCATTCAAAAGAATAGAAAGGGTGAGTAAGGGGAAGAACTTGAGAAAAATGAAATCTTCTATGGACATTCGGTCTTCCATCAGCTTGAGGAGGAAAAATGAAGAAGACAAGATCCTCTTGGTTCAGAGCTTCAAAGAATTGAATGAATTTATTACTGAACTGAAATCAAACATACATCACAATTCAATCAAAACAATCCAACTGGATCATCCATGCTCGAGTCATTCAGTGTTAGGGGAAAAACAACACAAGAAACTAATTAAAACTAGTCATGATTCCACAGTGATCAAACCTACATCACAAAAACATAACTACCCTCAACTGTATCATCCATGCTCGAGTGTTCTAACACAGCTGTTACAAAGAAATGAAACAAAATTGACTTACATTAAACACGAAGTCTCAAATATAGATACATAGCCAGAAGAACTAGAGCCTCATTAAAACTTTACAATACGAGAGAATAGCTCAACCATCGCCCTAACAAAACATGAGGAAGACTCCTATATACTCAGATAAAAAACTATATATGCATGCTCGAGTCTATGCATTGAACGCATTACGTTTGCATGCTTCCTGGAAAAATGTGCATGCAGTTTCTTGTCGTAAGTGAGCTCTGTCAGATGCAATCATATTTCAGGACGGTTCTATAGCTGAGCCATATTGTTGACAATCCTTTCTTGTTCTTTCCATTTATGGTGGAAACGATGTTCAACCACCATGAATTAACCTCAATAATTTATTCATCAGGATTGAGAAGGCCCAAGTCGACACTACACCTATGGAATTTGGTGGCCTCTTCATTCTTCTATCTGGATCTAAGTCAGATGCTTGCGGGGAGGTCTAACAGTGGATGTGGATTCTCATGAAGTGATTGGCGCGCTCAACATGGAATAACTAATGGGAGATGGACAGGTGGACAGTCGTGGATGGGAAGAGGAGATTAAGGATAGGATGGGGGCCACACAAGCGGGAGCTAATGTGTAATTTGACAGAGGTGATGTGGAGCGAGGTGGCACAGGTGGTGGGAGATGAGAAGGGGACGGTGTCGATGAGACATTTGTGGAGCATCCACTTGTCGACTTGGAATAGGGCGCTATAAGCACATGTGCATATCAGGGCTATGAAAAGTGGTTTGATTCTTCACCGCTTTTGGTCCCAATATGCTTCTTTGACTGACACGTCACTTCTCCACAAAAGCATGGTTTCAAACCTAGTACGCCCAACAAATTTTAACATCCGCACATGTTGAGGCCTTGATATGATCAACGACCATCGATCTTGGGGAGAGGTGGGATCTAGGTGCACCAACTACTTTTGGTGCCTCCGCCAAACTTTTATCCGCTCACTAACTTGGATTCCTTCCAACTGTGTTTAGAGGTAGCGCCACACTAAACCTGTGTGAGGGGAAAGCCACCATTCTAATTCCCTCAACCTACTTTTCACGCTAACGGTTGCCATTTGCGCCTTGGAATAATAACAATAATGTGATAACATTAGGCTCCATGGGGGATGTCTTTCTCCAATGGTGGGACGTTGGTTGCAGCTTTTGTGATCAATTACCTGGACGACTTAAATCAAGACTGCAAAAGGAGGAGAGACAAGAAAAATTACAGGCTTAGGAAAAAACACCAAAATCAGAAGACTCTGACAAGTTTATGTGATAACATTTGGCTCCATAGGGGATGCCATGCTCCCTGCGAGCTTCCAAGAACAAGTAGTTCCAGTGCCTAAGCTTTGGGCTATGGATTCGATCTCAAAAATGTTATGTTGAGGACTACAGACTGAAAAATACACTATTCTAAATGAAAGCAAATACATGGGCTCCAAAGGATATTATTTATGTACATTCCTATACTAATTGATTTTTTTGCATAATGCTAGGTGAAAGCAAACTTCCACCATAGCCATTCAAGTAACTTCCTAACTAGAAGCTCATCTACTTTGTTAGTGATGAATAACAGATGATGTAATGGTGATAGAAGAATGATTACATAATTCATCTTTCCTCCAGAGACTGAAGTTGAGTTAAATGATGGCACGCACCCCTCCTCAACCCGCAAGTCGAAAGGTCACGTACACAGGATCTTTCCTCTTTCGCTGGCCTGAAGAGCTCTCAGAAATGGCTCCTCTATTTCCCTTTCGGGAAATATGCACCCACAATGAACTTCGAGAAATTCCCTCTGATACTTCGGGAGATCAAACTTCACACTTTCACGAATCCAGTGGTCAAGCGCCTTATCTCTCAAATCCCCAAAACCCGAAAACAGTCAACGCTTGACCTTTTCCTTACTAATTTCAGATTTCTTCTTATCGCGATTTCAGGGGTTGCGATGTCAAACAACTCATCCCCTCGACTCCTGAAACCTGATTTTCTGAAACTCCGATGCGCTTGCAAGTTTGACCTTCCAACGGTCCTTCACTCCGTTGAGACTTTGGACTTTGGGATTTCGCGAATCCTGATGCAAGGATTTCGGGACTTTACCCCATGAAACCCCAAAATGGTCAACGAAATTTGACTTCCATGTCGATAGTGCACCACCTATCCTCCCTGCTGATTCTATGGCCCACACAATCCTCTCGTCCCTTCGGGACTTCACATTTCCTGATTTCATGAGTCCTATTACCAAGATTATGGGACGTCCACTCGCGAAAACCCGAAATAGGAATCCACGGTAAAATCTGACGGCTCCTGTTGGCTTGAATCTATGGTTCTACCTCTCCTGATATTAAACCTCTCGAAAGCACTCACCATAACTCCCCTGCTCTTCCATGAGATCTGATGTCTCACGAGACTTCGTGAATTCTTCACAGAGAATTCCGACCATCCGTTCTTCCCTTGAGAACTTCTGCATGAACTAAACAAGGTATCTCTCTCAGCGGAACTTGTCCTCCTGCGGTCCGACGTCGCTACGCATTCCTTCAAATTTTCAAGGTACTTGGCCTCTTGCCTTCCTTCGACCCCTTCAAAGGTTCAATCCTACTGATCTTTTCCATGACTTCGAGTCTTTCAGAAAACTCCTACTCGCACTCCTTGCGGCAGATCTTCAAACACCTCCAAGTGTTGAACTTCCTTCGACTCTTCGCACACCTACAGCAGCAGTCTCTCAACAAGTCATTCAGGTTACAAAACCTGAAGCTCTATTCATCCTCTGCACACCTTGCATGGCTCCTGTGCCTAACTGCACTTCTGAGGAAATGACAACAAAAGCTACCTTATCTGAGTTTTCATAGACAAACCTCTGAACCCTTTGTCAATGCACTCCTTGCGGACAATTCAATTGCACTCCTTGCAGGAACTCTTGCTCAGATAGAGAAACAATTGAAAATCATTCCTTTACCCTTTCCTCTCAGATTTCAAACATTCATCAAGAAATCACTCATACATAGCATAAAAGAAATTGCATGATAGAAAGAGAAAAACATTCATGAGCATAACATTCAAAAATGCATACACAGAGAATATTTGAACACCATGAGTCTGAATCAAAGCCTTCTTGTATTAATCCAGAACTTCTGTACATGGAGTTTCTTCTACACAACTCTCTACTTCTTCTCTTCTATGCTCTATGCTCTCAATTGGCATCATCTCTTCTATCTTACAATACACAATCGAGGGTGTCTATATTTTGTTTCCCTCTCTCATTCTAAACTGTCTAATCTAGAATTTAATTCTATCTACTTGCATTTAACTATCATAAATGCCTTCTACCTACTATGGACGAGAGAAGATCGCTCAAGGTCCTTTACAATATTACAAGTGTGATCCTTCTTAATTATCTCATTTAATATTGGCGCATTAACTTCAAGATAATTTCAAAATTTGCGTTGGGCGCTTTTCCAGCTGTCTTTTGTCTCCACGCTGGCTCCCTTTAGATGCTCCTGCATCATACTCCCTTGCTTGAAAATTTTCATGGGCTCTTATGCATGAGCTCACGTATGGTGTGCCCATGCCTTTGGATCTCTACTTCATTCTCCCAGCTGGCATCTTCAACTAGATGGCCCTTCCACTTGACCAAATACTCAAAGTATTGCTTTCGCTTGGTATTCTTGCTGACTCTTTTGTCCAGTATGCACTCCATCTGTGGATTTTCTGCAACTATCATCTGTTTTGTCCACTGGACCTCTGGCTATTCATTCCCTTCTTCTACTTCCTCAGCTTTATATGGGTACAAATCTGAGATATTGAATATCGGGTAATTCAATCTCGTAAGCATTCGCCCCAAATTTCTTCAAGACCTTACATGGTCTGATTTTCTTCATCTTCAGTTTATTATATTTTCCTCTCAGGAAC
>JASDQU010505531.1:0-10151 GCA_032191745.1 Picea mariana | reverse complement strand
CTCATTTATGTGCTCTTCAACAACCATTCACAACATCTAAAGTCACTCAAATTTTTATAGATAATATATTCAAACTCCATGGCATGCCTCATTCTATTGTCTCTAACCATGATCTAACTTTCACTAGCATTTTTTGGCAAGAATGTTTTAGGCTCCAGGGAACCCAATTGCATCTCAGCACCACCTACCATCACCAGATTGATGGACAAACTAAAGTTGTCAACAAGTTTTTCGAACTTTATTTATGGTGTTTTGCATCTAAAAAAAAACATCAGTGGGATCAATGGTCACCCCTAGTTTAATGGTGGTACAATACATATCACCATACTACAACTTATGTGACTCCCTTTGAAGCAGAGTATAGAAAAACTCCACCATTGGTTATCTCATACATGTCAAGTGTCTCAAAGGTTCAAGAAGTTAACAAAAGTTATATAGTCTGAGAAGTCATTATCCATACCCTCAAAGAAAATTTGGTCCTAGATTAGAATCACATGAAGCAATAAGAAGATCAAGTTCATTCTGAATAAAACATCGTTGAATGGGATTAGGTGTTTCTTTTTTTGAAACCTTATAAGAAGACTTCACTCAAATTTGAACATTGTCATAAAATTTCCCCCAAATTTAATGGTACTTATACAATTATCAAGTGAATGGGAACCTTGGCCTATTATTTAGCTCTGCCCTTTCACTCTTAGCTCCATCCTTTTTTTTATTTCTCATTCTTAAATAAAGTGATTTGAACTATGTGTTGAACTTAAACCAATCTAATTTGGTTGGATGAATAAGGTTCCATTTGGTTGCAACCATAAGTGGTCTTTAACCAGTGCAAGTGTCATATCCATCAATGCACCATCAAGGAAGTGTTAGTTCAGTGGAAGGATACACCTCCAAAATATTCCACCTTGGAGTTGGCTACCATTTTGTAACAATTTCCTCATCTCAAGCATTGAGGACAAGGATGCTTTTCAAGGGAGAAGGCATGTTAGGGATCTAACCTCCCTAACACCTCACATAAGTAGAATAATATGTTTTCCATGTAATAAGGGACAACATTAGTTAATAAGTCCTATTTTAAAATGTGAACAAGTCTAATGCATGAATACTTAATAGAATCTTCCAGTTCTAGAAAGGTCTTCCTATAGAATGTTCTTTAGAATATAGAATTAGTATAAATAAGAGTGGAAGGAATGAGAAGTCTTGTCTTGAGATTTATTCTAATAGAGCTCTTATCTACTAGAGGTTTCACCCTTGAAGAGTCAAGTGAGCTTGACTTTCTATCAATCAATGTATCATTGTTGGTTCTATTATTATCTATATTTTTTTGTTCCACTGGTATTTGTTGCAATATTTCTATTTTTTCTTATTATAATACAGTCAGTACCTTACACATGTGAACTCATTTTAATTTCTATCTCTATTGATTCACGATTAGACGTTCAAGGAATTGATGACCCATATGAAGCTTGGGATAATCTTGAAGCTATATTTGGTAAAAGCAATGTGATTTGAGCCCACTAGATTGAAGATCAATTAATGACTTTAAGTCCCAATTATTTTCTTTACATTGAAGATTATTTATCTAAGTTCAAAACACTTAGAATTTTTCTTAAAGATTGTAAAATAGATCCAGGGGATGATCGATGCATATACATTATTTTTATTGAGCTTGATAATTTATATTCTATATTTGTATCTACCTTTTATGCCACTAGAGAAGCTCTAGGTTGTTCTTACCAATCTTCCATTCTTGAGCCCTTTTGTGATTTTCTTATTAGAGAGAAAGGTAATACTTTGCAACTTGGAGTGATCAACATTATAGGTACATATAACAAAGTCTTACTGGAAATATAAATCCAAACATCCCAAGAAGCAACATCCTTGCAACAATAAAAAAAAAAAATTCCCAAACCATCTCAGCCAACTTCAACTCCTAATGGTGCCAAAGGAGAAAACTCCAAAAGTAAGAACATTGACTAGAATTGAAAATTTTGTGGGAAAGATGGCCACATGGAGTGCAAAGTTTTTAAAGCTATGGAAGCCTTAGAAGCAATGATGAAGAAGCACAACATCAATCTTGAGTCTTCTTCTTCAACCTCTTCTTCTCATGGACATGCACTTTTTACCTTTGGTTTCTCCTTAAATGCAACTTCTACTTCTTCTTCTTCTTCTTCTTCTAAGTGGATTATTGATTATAGATCATATTATCATATGGATAAAGACATGACCATTTTTTCTTCTCTAAATGAATGTAACACCAAATAAATATTTTTTGGTGATGACATACCTCTTAGTGTTATAGGTTCTAGAATAGTTCTGGCAGATAATGGTCATTTCAATGATGTACTATGTGTTCTGATTCTTTCCTACAACCTTCTATTAGTGTATGAGATCACTCATTCAGGTAAAGATAAAATTTTAGATTTTTCTCCTCACCAAGTTGTAATCAAGGATTTAAAAGATCCTATGCATGTCCTAGAAATTGGAATTGGTGATGATATTACCACGTTGTACAAATTTGACAAATTTGGGTCATCATATTTTCCATCAATTTTTTTTATCACAATGATGACTTGAGAAAAATTTGGCATGTGCAATTTGGTCATCTAAACTATCGCTCATTAAAACAACTATGTACTAAAAATATGGTGACTAGTCTTCCTCTAGTTTCTTGCAAAGATGGTATTTGTGCTAGATTTTTTCTCATAAAACATCATCGGGATAATTTTAACAAATGTGTCACTTGGCATGGCTTATCCCCTTTGCATATTGTTCACGGTTTTTTTTTTTGTCTTATTTCTTCTCCTTCTTTCTTTGGGTGAAATTATTTCTTAAATTTCATTGATGACGTCTCTAGACACACTTGGGTTTACTTCTTAAAAATTAAGAGTGAAGTTTTTGACATGTTTTTGGCCTATAAGGCCCTTCTATAAAAACAACATGGACATCAAATTCAAAGATTAAGAATAGATAATGAAGTTCAATATGTGGAAAACAAATTTACAAGTTACTTCACTATAGAGGGTATTCAGATACAATATATTGTTCTATATACACGACAACAAAATGGTGTTGTTTAGAAAAAGAATCTCACATTAAAGGAAATGTATAATTACATGATCCAATCTGAAAGATTAAGTCTTTTTTGTTGGTCAGAAACCATCAATTGTGCAAACTACATTGTAAATTTCACTCCTGCAAAGGCCATAAAAAACATAACACTATAAGAATCATGGACTAAAATTAAGCCAAAGGTAAACCACATGCATGGATTTGGTAGTATAGCATGGGATCACATTCCAGATGAGGAAAGGAAAACATTACAACCTAAA
The DNA here is from genome assembly GCA_032191745.1 of Picea mariana. NCBI lineage: Eukaryota > Viridiplantae > Streptophyta > Pinopsida > Pinales > Pinaceae > Picea > Picea mariana. Next base: position 6,819 of record JASDQU010505531.1, on the reverse strand, counting down.
AGTGGGAAGTGCAATTTTGTTGGATATTCTAAATATTTCAAAGGTTAATGACTTCTTTAACCCAATTCCAATTAAATTTTTACTAGAAGAGATGTTAAATTTTATGAAAATATATTATCTTGCGATCCTAATTCAGTGTTTGTGCCATCTTCAGAATTTGTGCCATATTTTGTTCCTATTTTGGTTTCTTTTTTATATGATGAAATTGAGAATGAAAATCCACCTCCATGTGCTCACCTTCCTCTAGATGAGTCCATTGAACATGAAATTGCACTACCAACACCTCTTCATAGATGGGCATGTTCAATAGATTAGCATTTTGGTGATATTTCTAGTGATCCTATAGATTAACATTGGACACATTCAAAATTCTCTTGATTTTCTTCTCTTTTGTCTCATGTTTCATATAATCATGGCCGAGACACATTTATAGAAGCATCTGGCCATCTAGATTGGGAGATAGAAATAAATAAATAATATCACTCTTTAAGGGAAAACAATACTTTTGATCTCGTACCTCTTCTAAAATGAAGAAAACTTGTTAGATGTTAATGGTTATATGGAACTAAGTATGGATTATATGGAAGTGTTTAAATACACAAGGCCTTGTTAGTTTCCAACATATTATCTCAAGTTGAAGGCATTTACTACAATGAAACCTTTTCCTCCATATCCAAAATGAATTCCATCCTCTTCATTCTATCCCTTGTTGCCTTAGATGAATGGGAGGTCCATCAGATGGATGTCAATTTTTTCTTCTTACATGGGTATTTGCAATAATAAATATACATGGAATAACCTCCTCACTATGTCCAAAATGACTCCATCCTTGTTTTTAACCTTAATGTTTTTTGTTTATGGTCTTAAGAAATCTCCTCAATCTTGGCATGAAAAAATGGAAAGATTTCTTCTTGACACTGACTTTTCTATATGTCATTTTGACCCTAATGTCTATACCAAAAAATTAGCTAGTGTTATGGTAAATGTCCCCCTATGGACAAGTGGAAACCCCCTTGGATCAAGATCCCTTCTTTGATCCAATACAAAAGGAAAAAAATGGCAACTACTTTCCCTTTAGAACTATTGTTGGTGCAACTATATGTATAATATATTACCAAACATAAATTATCGATCGGGATTCCTAGTCAATAGATTTGTTACACTATATGTGTTAGCAATAGGTGGTTTATCTATGTCTAATGAGTATAGCATAAAGAAGAAACATTTGAAACTCAATACTCTGCCTTTCATGCAGTTTTAAAAATTAGAAAGAAAAGCATGTAATCAAAATCTTAACAATCATGCATTCAAAAGACCTTGCTCAGATAATGACTTGTCCATTTACAAGATCATGAAATGGAAATATGGACTTTGACTCATTTATCTGTAGCTACTACTCTTAACAACAACTAGCAAGAAAATAAGGGCACACTTCAACAATAATCAACAGAAAAACCACTCATAATACAATAAATCTTTGGAAAGGACTTCTATCCCTACACAAGAATAATTACACAAGACACTCGATTCTTGGTGCATGTAGGTGCGAGAAGGAGCCTGGTTCGTTCCCACACTTACTTCATACAACAAAGATATCGAAGCTTATAAACTCATAAAATGATAATTTCCTATCTTACAATGATGAACATCTATAGAGTTTTTGTCAACTAAATATCAAACTGCAAAAACATAGATGGAATCATATATTGTGATTAATAAAAACTGTTCATTCACACTCATCCAAAAATCAACAAATGACTATTCAGAAATCTACGTTGTGCTTAGGAAAGATTACTCACTCAGAATCATTTCGAATACACAATAATGCTACTCACGCACACACAAACTAGCTAAAATCCATACACAAACAAATACAGGGAGACTTACCTTGGTTGGGGAAGTGGGCCCTTGCCATACCAACTAGGTAGGTCTAGGAGATTACAGAATGCACACTTTAATTATATACATGAATTTTAAAGGATGAACTTCATAGTACTTCAATTGACAGGTATACAATAATTCAAAACTCAGTTTCTCAGCATAACAATATATTCACGCTCTCCCTTTTCCTCAAACCTATGAGGTATTATTTATATCCATGGAGAAATGGATGAAACCAAATCCCCAAACTCAGAAAACAATTTTTGCAATTTTAGGATAAATTCCAAAAATCTGCGTTTTCCATCAATTTGGGTAGATTCGAGTTAGAGATCCACCCATATCTCCTACACCAATTCTAATTTTGGAAAAGTGTTTGTGTTTTGCTCAATTTTCCACATTCTACACAAAACCCATCTTGTAGAATTTCTAAATCTGATGCCATCTGCACGGAAATCGAAGTGCAAGTTGGCAATTTGAGATTTTTGCTAATTTTTGAAGAATCATTCCCCCTGATATGGAGGTCCACACGTGTGAGATGGGTAATTTCTGACACACATTTCTGCATCTAGACATTTCTCTAGACAAAACCCATGTCCTCGATTTTCCTCTAGAAGCTTTCCAAAATTTTGAACTATATATGGTACTAGATGAGCACAAAAATAGGTATCGGACAAGCATAGTTGCAATATTGTAGTACTGGAATAGGTGGAGTACCGGATTAACAAAGTTTCAATGTTATAGTATCAGAATAGGAAGAGTATTGGACAAGCCCTGAGGATGAGTATCGGATGAGATAAAGCCTTGTCATGAAAGGTGCTTAAATTAATCAAAGTAATTAGAAGCATAAACAATAATCATTTAATCCCAATTTAATTAAGAAATTAAAAAAATTATGCTTTCAACATGAGTTACCTCACTATGCACATTAGTAAGGCCACAAGGTATATTGGGGAAGAAATAGAAAAATTGTGCATAGGTAAGAGGTAAAATTGACCAAGATAGAGGGTAAGATAAGGTAAGAGGGGTGTCAAAACAGAGACCCGACATTCTCCCATGCTTAAGTCATTGCATGTCCTCATGCAAAAATGTTGGAACTGGTCCTCAAAAGTTGCAAAACTGAAACTGTCTTCCACCCTGGCTGAATATCATTTGTTTGGCTGTAGAATATCGAAAACAGAGGCCTCACTCCTAAGCTCCTTCTTAATAACTCTGGTGTACTGGATCAAATGAAAAACTTTGTTAAGATTAGCAGAGGCTTCTTCTTGCTCATCCTGTAATATTCGATTATTTTCTTCCAATTGTGCATTCTCTTCCTTAATGTTCCTATCTAAAACTTGATAGTTTGTAACCTCTTGTTTTAACTTCTCATTTTGTTTTCTAAGTTTCCCAACATTCAATACCAATTGTCTCTCAAGGAACTAATAGGATCATATATGGTTACTTGCTTAGTTACCTCCTCTCCAGCTTCCACCTCCTTCCTTAAACCTTTTAAGGTCTTTGTTACTAACTCCTCAGACTCACTAATCGTTGCTCCATAAAAAAATTCCTTCTCTGGAGAATTCAAAATATCAATAGGATCCTTTGGAAAAGAAAGCACGTGTGGAATTGTTATCTGTTTAGCCATGCTTATTGTAGTTCTACGTACTAGATGTGAGGCTTCCTTAGATGTACTAACAGGAGTGGAATTTTCACAAAACAATTTTCTCTTCTTTGCTGTAAGAGCATATGTAGATATCAGAACCTGTTGTTCCTGCACATATTTTGTTTTTACCCTAGAGGACTAAGGTGTAGACTCTGGAGTTTGATTTTTCTGTATCTTCTTCATTTTTACTCTAGGGGATTGAGGTGCAGGTAAATGATTTCTTTAGCAGGAAATATACACAAGGACTTACAGAATTTCATGGTAGGGAACTTGTAATAATTGATGTAATGCATATGCATGAGAGTAACCACACATCTAGTACACAATTAGCATGATTCTTAATAAAAGGAATAAATAGTGAGCTTATACCTCTTATTAACTGAAACATTTGTATCAAGCAGGAAAATTATTGAGTATCAGATAAGAGATACCACGCTTCATTATCAGTACCAAATCATAGCTTAGTACTAGACCACTGCAAAAAAGTGTTGTAGTACTGGACAAACACAGGCCTTATTCCTCAGTACTGGATGAACACATAGGTGAATATTGTTGTAGTATTGTAACAACACAAAGAATTGTCCAGTACCGGATGAACCCAGAGGTGAATATTTGCAGTACCGGAACAACACAAATATGTTATCTAGTACCAGAACAACACAGAGATTTTATCGAGTAACAGATTACCACATAATTTTATTTCGGTACGCAATGAAAATTGGATAAGGTACCTGGTGTCATATTATATAGACTGGAACTTTGTAGGTTGCATTTGGTAGTGATTATTGGCATATGTTGCTTCTTATGGAGGAGAAAATGTGAATTTATTCTGCTGTAGGACCATATAGGTAAAACAACAAACAACACACTGGTACAGAAACTATGAAATTGCAGTGAAAGTAAAAAATGAGGAAAAAGAATTCAATGAATGGGATCCAAGGTATATAACAAGAAGTCACTTTGTAGTTGGACAACCTCATGTTGGAATTCAGAATCCTCCTCTTTATGTAACCAAACTAAGCACTTCTTCTGTTGCCACTTCCATTTTATTGGAAAATAAACCTAACTACTATTGTTCTATGGATTTTTCTCGAGCCCAGATTAGTTAATGCTCTTCGGTGCTTTCAGTTTTAAGGACTTTGAAAAACTTAAATAAAACTCCATCTAATATCCCATGGATTTTTCTCTAGCCTGAGCCAGTTCCTACTTGCCGGTGTTTTCAATTTTTAGGAGTATGAAAAAATTAAAGAAAACTCCATTAGGCTCCTTTTCCATAAGTAATCTACCAAGGCTAGATAAAGGAATAAACTTACACCTAGTAGATTTCATGCTTATTGTCTTATAGTGATCACAGTACTAGTATCAGAGAAAAACAGTATAGGAACAGAGTAAAACTGGAACAGAATCATGCAATACCGAAATAGAATGGTGCCAAAATTCTGGAAATGACTATTAAATTCCAGCACTAAACAGGTTGATTTGGCCTTTCCAATGGAAGTTGCAATAGAATATGAAGGTCTCAGCAACTACTCCCTCATTCCTAAGGTTTTTCATGGCCTCATGCAAACAATGTGACACTAAAAAAATGATGCTTAGAGGGTTGCGAATATCTACTAAAAAAAAACAATAGAACTAATTAAAACTAGATTTTTATTCATTCTTACAAATAGAAAATTTAGGGAAAATGTGAAAAGTTGGATTATTAGCTATGAATAAAATAGTTTGGAATTAACATTCAGTTTTAATTTCTATTAAAAAGATTACTTAATTGTTCATCCTTGTGAAATAATGGCCTTAAAATAGATAGGTAATGATAAAGAACAAATGCATATTTTTTAAGAACTTAAGGAAAAAGAAGAAATTTGAAGAAATAGGTCATGAAGCACTCCCTTAAGTGTTATCTTCTTTTGACAAGGATGCATTCTCCGCTATTGAATCTAACCTTCTAGTATTATGTGTGCATTCAGAGGATGAATAGATTACCTTCTCATAAAATTCCAAACAAAATTGTCATAATTTTTAGAAAGAAATCTATTGGAGGAACAAAAGATCCTAAACTTATTTCTTTGTTAACTTTTGACATTCTCATTTATGAAAAGTATGAAAGATAGGTTGCATTGCACTTATATGCAACATTTATTTATTTATTTACTATCCTACTATAATTGAAAAAACAAAAATGTCCTTGAAGTATATGAATACTTCCAGTGAAGCCATGTGCGTAACAGGGTTATAAATATATTCATACTCAGGTTTAAAAGATAAATTTTAATGCATACGGCAGTATGAAGGACTAGTTGCTTTGATGATGAGATCAAATAATAATGAAAAATAAAATAGTAGTGTGACCTGATAACTAATTGGAACCATCCTTCAATAGGATCATGATATTCTTGTTTCCCTTCTTTTTTCAGGTCATACAACATGTCCTCCTTTTCAATCCTATTCAGATTATCTTCTTCAAGATGATTGGTCTTTGCAGTACATACAGGATCTGCCAAGAGGCATGCTAAGAACTCCTCAATCTCAGGTTCCAATGGTTTCTCTCCATTGAATTCTATCCATGATTCTTTAGTCTCCTCAACACATTTACAATAGGAATTTAAAGGGACTTCTAAATCTTCTTGTGGAGAGACAACTAAATTCTTGATTGTTGTCAAGATATGCTCTTCCTGACAGGTGGACATCCCAGCGGCTGATAAAATGTGAGAAAGTTCTTGGAGAAACATTCTTCAAGCTCTTGATCATCCTTGAATTAATATAGATGGTTGATAATCCCTGTCTCACAACATAGATTAGTACTTGAGGGTTCTTACAACACCCCAAAAATGATTTATCATCAAAGATTTGAATTTTAAAACTAAGAAATTAAAACTATTTGCAAAAATAAAACACACCAAACTTGAACTCCTTGCGTTATTGGGACCCTGTTGTCACCAGGTTATCGGTTTTCACAAGTCATATCATCATAAATAAAACTAAATTTTCATAAATAAAAACACACTTTTTCATCAAATAAGAAAAAACACACTTGCATTAAAATAAAAACACTTTTTCATGAAAGGGAAAGGAGAACATAAATTTGGAGCAGCCCCACTAAATTGGATGTGTGGGATCTTTGTTGATACTGAGAGGGAGGTGAATCAATATCAAGTACAATTTAAAACCTTTTTCAACTTATACTTAAACCATTCAATTATATCCAATGAGAAATGAACAATAGTATAAGAGTTACACCAATACACCACAATACACCATGCACAATATATGAGAAATAATCAATAGTTATTGTTCAA
>JASDQU010505530.1:24830-40802 GCA_032191745.1 Picea mariana | reverse complement strand
TTGTTACTTCAATCTAGCATTTTCATTGTCAACCCCTTAAAAATTCTACTTCAAAATCAGTTAAGAAGAATCAACTAAGTGTACAATATTTTCAAAGGTATTGGAAAATTAAAAAAAAAAAATGTGATTCATTATCCCCTTAATTTATATCATCAAAAATTCTCTGTCCTCTATAACTAATGTTCTTAACATGTTAATAGTACTTGTATTATAATACAACTCCCCAAAGATTTCATGATTCCATAGAAGTTGCTACATGGAAAATTTAAATTTCTTTCCCTTTGAACTTTAAGCTGATGTAGAAGCATTTAAAACAATGGAATTACCTTATACTCTTGGCTCTACACACTTTAGAAACCTCATATACATAACCAATTACCACATCTCCATAGTAAAATTTGGATGGGTTGGGGAGGATAGTGCATCTACCAAACTAGTGAATTCAAAAGTTGAATTTTTCATAAATGTCAAAAGCCTACTATTTACAAGATTATCCACTATAAAGGTGGATTAATTGATGTATCATTTAAGGTGTCATATGTTAGTAGGTAGGGGGTATTGGTCTCCTTGCAAGATTTGGAGGTAATAAGTTCTCTTGCCAATCTTCTCAACAATCTGCTATGGTCCATTACACACAGGGTAAAATTTTGTGTGCTTCCCTTATGGTTCACAAATTTTGTCCTACAGTAAAATTAAATCTCTAGTTTGGGAATATTTGTAGAATAACTTTTATCAAACCAACATTTGACTAGGTTTTGGTGGGATGTGAACTTTTATTTGGTTTTGTTTCTTTCCTCTTTGAGTTTGAGCAAGGCAATGATTCTATCTTTCTTTCCAGTATTTCCATCTCCTACTTTTTTAAGAAAGTTGTAGGGAGTGTAAGAAAATGTTCTAAGGTAACATTGTTTCTTCACCTTAAACTAAGAAATAGAGAGATATTCCTAAGGAAACCTTTGGGGTAACTTGGTTGTCCCACAATGCGTTGAACAATTGATTGAGTCACTTATGATGGTGATTAGAGATTTTTTTCTTTATATTTAGAATCAAGTTATTTTTTGTTGATATGGCCAAACCATTTCATTGTGAGTAATATTTTTATCATCAACACACATCATTTGCTAGGGAAATTTCCATCTTTTAAATCTTTTCTTAGACCATTTTTTCCTTGGAGGATGAACTTGTGCATGGGAACAATTGTCATGTAGATGTCCTGTTTGGCAATAATTCAGTAGCATAATGTTATATTCTCATAACTTAGAACTTGATTCCATATAAAATATTTTCACTTGAGAAGCAATTTGTCCAAAATACATTTACTAAGGTCCATCTCAACAAAAATATGATAATATGTGGACAAACTCAATGTAGTGCCTCTCTTAATATGTATTTCCATATAGCTACCCTATAACACCCCTCAACCGTTACGACTAAAAGTGAAGCAAAGAGCAAGATTATTATTTTTTTAAATAGGACGACAACTACGATTACAGCTAAACAACACATCTGACGGTGAGCACCACACCCGAAAATCAAGCCACAGACAACAATGACTCAACGCACTAGAAAAATAATCAACTAGGCAAAACATGCGTAAAACAAAGATAGGAACGACTCCCCGCCGAACACACAACATGGTGACACTTACAAGCTAAGGACAATATCCACATCCCAACACAGAGTCCTTGAAATCCAGTTAACTAGAACCTCGATGGCACGCAACCAAATGCATGAAGGCATTCAACCCAAGCACCAAAGAAAACTTACAACAATCAATAACACCCATGCAGAAACAATAGACCTTATCCAAGTTATCCTTCACCTCTATCCCTTAGGGCGTGCAATTATCCCCTCATCAAGAATCATGCCATCCCCTAGTGATAGGCATGACTATAACCCTAGCGCTACATATCCTATCTAGGCCAAGGTCTCTAGATAAATCCAACATGCTAGGAGCTGAATACTGACAAGAAGGCTACACCCATACCACAAGCAACATGTCGACAAGACACAAGATGATGACAATCAAAAGGAAAGTATCAAGCTAATACTTGACTCCACCGACAACCCATCCATTAACTGATAAGAAATATGTCTAAGTGCGAAGGTATAACTGTTACCAATCTACTAAGGTCATAAATGTTATCATAATGTGCACTAATAAAGGCACTTAACCAAATCAAATATGCTTATGAACAATTATAAACTGTCCATTAAAATAAGTGAACTACTTAACATTTTAAAGGTGCTCCACACTACTTATAGAATAATTGACATTGTTGTCAAAAAGAGCTAATCCCTCATGAGATCGATATCTATAATTAATGCCACTTCAATGTTATTTGCTACTATTGAATGTTATTTCGTTGTCTATAAATGAGTGCCATTTCAATGAAAATTTTAATGCCATTTTAATGTTGTTATGCGGTTATAAATAAAAGCCATTCCAATGCTATTCAATGCAATTTTAAAGCTATCTTGTTGTTTATAATTAAATGTCATGTCCATCTATTAAATAAAAATTTGATGCTATTATGTTGCTTATAAATAATTTCCACCTCGATGCTATTCAATGAGATTTAATGCTACCTCGTTGTTCATAATTAAAATTCATTTTAGAACCATTCAATGAATTTTTGATGCTATCCAACAACAATAATTATTAATCTAATTAATAATAGAAAAACATTGTCCAGAAACAATAATGCCATTTATTATGACTGTCAGGTAAATGTAAAAATGTAGGGGTAACAAACACCGGTTTGCTGGATTATAAACACAACCAAGGAGGAAATACTCATTGCTTAAACCATGTTGAACACACAGACAATCACATAAAGAGAAATGCGTTGTATTTTAACACGAAAATACACCACCACTATCTATTAAAATCACAACATGATTGTAATGGCCATGTAACTGTGAGCACATTAGTCCATGACAACTGTGATGACATTATTACAATGTAATGGTGAAAGCAATACCAAATCACAATATCCATAAATCATAAATCATAAATCATAAATCATAAATCGTAAATCGTAAATCATAAAGGTCTGTGATAGCCATCTTAAATCGTAAATCACAAATCATAAACGCAAATCATAAATGGCTGTGATAGCCATCATAAATCACAGTCAAATGTGTAACAGTTGAGGAAGACCTGCTTCCCAATTCATTGCATAAGAAAATCATAGTGAGCAAATGCTGGTATATAAGAAAAAATGTGCATGGTGCCAATCCGTGGATCGGAAATTGTGCCAGTGTCAATGAAATCGTGGCTTAATGAAAAGTGGGTGTAAATTACAATTTAGAACACAGGGTAAAATCATTGTGGTTTAACCCAAAATTGAGGCCAGTTAAAAGTGAAAAATTCATTTATTTTAACATCACGTTGACTTGGTTCATCAAATAAAAACAAGGATGAGTTTTACCATCAACAATAGTTTGTTGAGTTTTAACACATGATTTTCGCTGAGTAAAATCGCCATAATTGTAACATATAATGAACAGAATAAACACATGCCATATGTGTGAAAATGTCGGGAAAAAATTTCCTTTAAAATAGATTAAAATGTATAGGAAAATCACTGGCCAAATGGGTCAGAACACAAGGTGAATTCGCCTTTAAGACATAATGAAATTGCAGAGAAAATTTGCAGTCGATGTATTAAATTGTAGAGCGAAAATTCGCTAGTTTGTAAGGAATAAAATTTCAGAGTAAAAAGATAAAAGTAATTTTTCCATCAAGACGTAGGTGAAACACAGGGGAAAAATGCAGTAGTAAGAGTAATAGTAGTATACCATGACACATTAATAAAAGAATAAAACGAAGTCCAAAGTGGCCCAAGGCAGAGTAAAACTTTTCCATCAAGCAATAAATCAGAGAGTTAATGAATCGCATCAAGGTGCAAGACAATCAATCAACCTGGAACAATCAACAGGGGTGGACGACTGGGAAAACCATCCTTCGCTCATCATCCACACACAAAAAAGAAGGGAATTAAGATATATAGGTCCATTAACACTGAAGTGACGATAGTCGATCCAACTCCTGGCCAACTTCTTAGGCATGGACTGATGATCTAGGGATGAGGACGAAGACAAGGCAAAAAATCTTCATAAAAATCAATAAAATCAATAGGACAGTCACAACATTCCAGGATCGATTGCCAAGGGATTCAAGCCTAGTAGCGAGCTTAAGGATATGGTGAGTTTAAGTTCTCGATTAATAGGCTAAGTCAAAGACTTTCCTTACACAATTAAAAGGTATAGAAATGAAGGCGCAAGATCAATAGTAATCTACTATTCATTAATAAAAGCATGCGTACCATATCCCAAGTCGACCTCTTCGAGTTGTTGTCCCGGGTGCTCCGTGTTGCTCCCTCTTTCCAACCATTGAGACTTCACCTCTACCTCGTAGCCAATGCTAGGGGTACTCTTCTTCCCCCTTATCCCCCCAAGATGCAAAGAGTCCACACACACTAACCAGATAACAACTATCTCCCATCTCACCTCGCAAGGCCGAGCTTCCACCCCTCACCGAGATGGGTATCCCAACTCCCACAAGATAAGTCAGCCAAGTCAAAAATCCTATAGCGTAATGTTACGCATGAAGGAAGAGATCTATCCTTCTCCTCCTCCCTCCTTTTTATAGAGTTTCTAAGTCAATTATTTCCCAAATTACTATTTAATTTATTGTTCAATAATTTAATTTAGAAAAATCCTTCCCGTACATGTGTCACCCATCCCCTTCTTTGCACCAGAAATTAATTTCATTAATTATTTAATTACTCCTATTTCCCTCACCCACCTAAAAGAATTCCTAGAATCGCTCCTAGGTGTCCCCATATTCCCTTACACATTTTAATGACTTACCTCCTTACTAATTTACTAGTTGAGTTCAATTTAGAAAGTTCTTAAAGGAAAAATTCCTTGCTAAGTTAGTCATTCTTCTTTTTCCTTATGTTTCCCTTTCTCTTTATGTGTCCCCCATTTTCCCTTAGTTTCCTAATTTTTTTAAATTTCCCTCTTTCCCTTTTTATCTAAAACTCAAATTAGCAAGTGTAGAAATTACCTTTTTCCCCTTTTCCTTTTTAATTAATAAATTTTTAATTAGCATATGTAACAAAACAATTATTTCCTTTTTTAACAATTTAATCCCCCAAAGTAATTTGATTTTTATAAATTAATTGAATTCCTTAACCCCTTCTCGTCACATGTTTAATGATTATTATTATTATTATTTTACCACAAGTATCAATTAGACCTAAATTTTATTTTCCTAGGCTGGGCGACATTTTTATTAGGGAAATTATTTTAAATCTTTCTGGTCACATCAGTCATTCTAAGGCCATCTAGATTTATTCATTTATTATTTAACAACGTGACATGCCCTTCAGGACGCACTATATTCTACAAGGGTGCCACTCACCTCATTCTGTTTCCCTTGCACGATGTGCCCTTCAGAACGCACTACGTGCTCCAAGGGTGCCACTCGCCTATTTCCATTTTTCTTGTGTGACGTGCCCTTCACGACGCACTACATTCTCCAAGGGTGCCACTCGCCTGTTGACTGACTTGGTAGACATAAAAAACCCCTGGAGTCAATACTCTGCCAGATGATATTGTGGGAAACTAAGGGCCTCTAAGGAATAAGGCCCCTGCCTTATTGCACGCCCCTTAGAATCATCGTGAGTGACTATCGCAATCTTCCCTCACAACATTATAGGCATTCTCGAACTAGGTAGTAGTTAACCTACATTTTGAGCCACCAAGGGAGTGCTAGTAGGTTGTGGCAGGGTTGTTGTCCACACCTCTCCCTCAATGTCTTTGGTAGTCGTGCATGACCCCTTTACTCCACATGTGAATCTAGTCAACAAGTTATCATTAGCCGACATCATCAATGAATCATATCAGAATAAAACCCATAATCATAACATCTAATCAAATGCACACATGTCATATATACAACAATCAAACCCTAATAGTCCACTCCCTGACTCGATTCAGAGTCTAAGGGTTTAATTGATGCTTCAACATACTCGAGGTCCAAATCTTGCACACTCAGGAGAACCGAGTCAATAACATCTGTCTAAGTCAATAAAAAAAAATAACATATAATTAAATCCATAATGCCTCATAATCATAATCAACGACCAATAGTATAACAATCCGGATCACTTGCAAGCAAGTGTCCCCAAAGAATAAGTTCACTCAGTGCACGCAAGAGNTGTGCCCTTCAAAATGCACTACGTGCTCCAAGGGTGCCACTCGCCTATTTCCATTTTTCTTGTGTGACGTGCCCTTCACGACGCACTACATTCTCCAAGGGTGCCACTCACCTGTTGACTGACTTGGTAGACATAAAAAACCCCTGGATTCAATACTCTGCCAGGTGATATTGTGGGAGACTAAGGGCCTCTAAGGAATAAGGCCCCTGCCTTATTGCACACCCCTTAGAATCATCGTGAGTGACTGTCGCAATCTTACCTCACAACATTATGGGCATTCTCGAACTAGGTAGTAGTTAACCTACATTTTGAGCCACCAAGGGAGTGCTAGTAGGTTGTGCCAGGTTTGTTTTCCACACCTCTCCCTCAATGTCTTTGGTAGTCGTGCATGACCACTTTACTCCACATGTGAATCTAGTCAGCAAGTTATCATTAGCCGACATCATCAATGAATCATATCAGAATAAAACCCATAATCATAACATCTAATCAGATGCACACATGTCATATATACAACAATCAAACCCTAATAGTCCACTCCCTGACTCGATTTAGAGTCTAAGGGTTTAATTGATGCTTCAACATCCTCGAGGTCCAAATCCTGCACACTCAGGAGAACCGAGTCAATAACATCTATCTAAGTCAATACAAAAAAATAACATATAATCAAATCCATAATGCCTCATAATCATAATCAACGACCAATAGTATAACAATCCAGATCACTTGCAAGCAAGTGTCCCCAAAGAATAAGTTCACTCAGTGCACGCAAGAGAGGGATGTTACATACACCCCCTCTTGGTCTTAACTTCATCCCGAAGTTTCACAGTATATAAGTGCCACAATACTATGTATCAAAATGTCATAAGTATATCTATCAAACAAAAATGGAAACTACTGGTGCATATCATATGCATCCTCCCAGGTCGCCGAGTGCTAACTATAATTGTCGCATTGGACCTTGACTTGATCTACCGTTCGACCTCATAGCTGTCAAATGCGATGATATAGGATGTGGATTGGATCAGCTATGAGAGCCCCCTCGTCCTATACCTATAAGGAACTCATGTCAATAACATGTGTAGGATCACTAATATAATGTCTCAAAAAAAATATGTGAAAAACATCGTGCATACGCCTCAAAGAATCAAGCAAGGCTAGTCGATAGTCCATGGGCCCCTTTCTCTCCATAATCTCGAAAGGTCCCATGAACCTAGGAGAGATTTTATCTCCCCTTCCAAACTTGATTGAACTCTTATGCGGTTTTACCCGCAAGAAGACTTGATTGCCAACTTCATAACTGTGGTCGACATGGTGCACATCGGCATAACTCTTCTGCCGATCCTGTGCTTCTTTGATCCTTTATCTTATCGTTTTCATTTGATATTCCATCTATTAGATCACTTATGGTCCCACCAAGACCCTTTCCTCAAGCCGATCCCAACTCAAGGCATTCGACACGGTCACCCATAAAGAAACTCGAAAGGCGCCATATTAATGTTTTTTTGGTAACTGTTGTTATATGCGAATTTCACCAGTGGAAAGAATTCTTCCCAATGCTTCTGTTGGTCCATCATGTGCATGTGAAACATGACTTCCAAGATCTGGTTCGTTTGTTCGGTCTGCCCATCAGTCTTCAGGTGATACACAGTACTAAAGTTAAGTTGGGTCCCCAAGGCCTCTTGGAAACTAGTCCAAAATCGTCCAATAAACACCGATCCTCGATCGGATATAATCCTCTTAGGTACACCATGCAGCCTCAAAATATCACTGATGAAAACTATAGCTATGTAAGGTGCCTGATATGTCATATGCACAGGAATAAAGTGAGCACTCTTTGTCAGAGTGTTGACTACCACAAAAATCGTTTCGTGTTTCCTTGTTGTTAGTGGCAATCCAACAATGAAATCCATTGAAATAACCTCCCATTTTGATTCTAGAATAGCATGTGGTTGTAGTAATGTTCCTGGATGTCTATGTTCATCCTTTACCAGCTGACATTCTAGACATCTGGCCACATAGTTGACTATGTCCACCTTCATTCCTTTCTAGAAGAATAAGGGTTTAAGGTCCACCCTCATCTTCGTGACTCCCGGGTGAGCCATGTAAACTGCTCCATGAGCCTCATTTAGGATCAAAATCCTCAAATCGTCATTCAGTGGTACGTAAATCCAATTTTTGAAACTCAATAGTCCATCTTCCTCAAACGTAAATTACTCAAATCTTGGTACCACCATTGTGTTCTGTCCAATAAAATCTTTGACCTCCTTGTACTAGTCATCGTCGTGCTGTAAAGTTAGAATATTTTCACATAGATTTGTCTGAAGCAGTAACACCAAAAATATGTGTGGTCTCCGACTCAACACATCTGCCACTCAGTTCACTATTCCTTTTATGTAAGTAATCTCGAAGTCATACTCGCTAAGCAATTCCGACCAATGTCATTGTCGTGCATTCATTTCGCTTTGAGTAAAGATGTGTTGTAGTCCACAGTGGTCCGTTTTTAGTTCAAAATTTTCATCCAACAAGGTAGTGTCTCCAAACCTTCAAGGAATAAAAAATTACTAATAACTCCAAATCATGCGTCACATAGTTCTCCTCATGCCTTCTCAACTTCATTGAAATGTAAGAAATCACCCAATCGTCTTGCATCAAGACTCCACCTAAGCCTTCCTTGGATGCGTCAGTGCACAACAGGAAGTATGCATCCATGTCAGGGACCTTTAGTATTAGTCTTGTTGTCAATAGCTCCTTGAGCCTCCAAAATGAATCCGTGCATTTATCGGTCCAAACAAACTTCTTGTTCTTCTTCTGTAATTCTGTAATTGGATTTGTTATCTTCGAAAATCCCTTGACGAACCATCAATAGTATCCTTCTAAACCCATGAAGCTACGCACCTCCGAGACATTCGTTGGCACATGCCATTCCATAATAGCCTCGACCTTTGCTGGATCCATGGTGATACCTTCACCGGAGATGACTTCCCTTAAGTAGTGAATCTTCGATTGGTAAAATGAGCATTTGGACAATTTCCCATACAATTTGTGCTCTCACAAACAATATAGTACCAAGTGCAAGTTCTCATCATGCTCCTCCATCGTATGAGAGTAAATCAAAATATCATCAATGAATACTTGAACAAACTTATCCAAGTAATCGCAGAACACCCCATTCATCAAACTCATAAATACCCCTGGGGTGTTTGTCAGTCCAAACGGTAAAAAAATAAAATCGTAATGTCCAAACCTCGTCTTAAAGGTGATATTAGGGATGTTATTCTCGTTGATCCGTACCTGGTGATACCCTGATCACAAATTGATCTTTGAAAATACTACAACACCCTTCATCTGATCAAACAGATCATCAATCCTTGGAAACAGATATTGATTCTTGATCGTTGCTATGTTCAATTGATGGTAGTCAATGCAGAGCCTCCATGACCCATCCTTCTTTCATATTTAAATAACAAGCATGCCCCATGGTGACACGCTTGGATGTATAAGTCCCAGGTCCAACAACTCCTTCAGTTGCATTCTCAACTCCTGTAACTCTGGGGTCGACATATGATAAGGCGTTCTAGATATCGGTTCAGTCCCTGGTTTTAGGTCTATGGTAAACTCCAATTCCCTCTCTGACAACATCCTAGGTAACTCCTCTGGAAAGATGTCTGCAAACTCTCTCACCACCGGAACGTGTTCTAGACCTTTCAATACACCTTTTTAATTTAACTCAAGGATCACATAAATCTTACATCCCTTACGCAATATATTCTGTAACTAAAAGGAAGAGATAAACCTTAGGCAAACTCCCTGGTTCTGACCTATAATCATGCGTCTTTGTCCCTCATCATCAACCAAGCTCAATCGTCTTATGTTACAGTTGAGTATCGCCTCATGTGATTCTAACCAGTCCATATCGATCACAACGTCATAAGATCCTAGAATCGTGACGTACATGTTGTCCCTGGTGAAAAACTTTCCCAAGTTAAGGGTACAACCTGTAAAATTTCCTCCAACCCTCTGTTTTTCTCCTGAAGACATCTCCACAAAGATAAACTCATCCTGTTCGACTGCCTTTACCTTAATCCTTTTTAGTGATGCACCATAAATGAAACTCTCGGTAACACCAGGATCTATCAAAATACTAAGGGTCTGGTCAGTGACAATACCTGAGGTCTCAAGCACAATCGACTGGCGCTCTTCCTAGTGGTTATTCATCGCTGCATGAATATGACGGGCCTTGCCTAAATCTCCCACAGTAGTGGGTCTCGCTTATCCAGATGCTCTAGTTCTCTCCACTGGGCAGTCACGATGGTAGTGTGGCTCCCCACATGTACAAAACCCCTTCTTCGGTCTAGTAGTATTGGTACCCAAAGTAACATTTGATGGCCCACCAACCTAGAATCTTGGTCTGTTCTATTGAATAGGCCTCAACGGATACTGCTGCGGTTGACATTGCTACTGATGTTGCAGTCCCCGGTAAGGAGTCCACTGTTAAGGCACTGGTCTCTAAGGTGTAGTGAAAGTGGATCCTCTCTGGAAGCCACGATATCCAGGCGTAAGTCTGGCTAGTGTCTGATGCTACTGCACACCGGATGAAACCTGCCCAGCCAGTCTCGATGGAGTCTTTCTCTGACCCCCGCTAACAAACTCCTCCTCTGATATGAGGGCCTTCTGAATGACATCATGCAAGGTACAAGGGATCATAATCCTAACCCTTTCACGTATGCTGACATTAAGGCCAAACAATAATATGTTGACCTTAAGTTTCTCGGTATTAAGGTGCAGAGCATATCGAAGCAACTCCATAAAACAAGCCTCATACTCGGGCACCATACGACCACCCTGTTGTAAGGCATTGAACTCGTTGAGCTGGCACTCAATGAATTCCTCTGATAGGTACCTCTCTCATAACCGTTCCCATGACACATCTTCAATGACCATGTTCAATTATGGCAAGAGTGTCTTCCACCATAGAAGAGCGCTCACCTTTAGTTGAAAGACCGCCATGCAGACCTTCATGTTGGAGGTATAGTCGTGAAGTGCAAATCACATCACCATATTCTCCAACCATGCCTCGATGGCTGCACTGTCTGTGGCACCAAAGAAGTCGAGAAATTTGACCTTCTCAAGTTCGCGATGAATTCCACCAGTACCAACCAAAGCATGCGGTGGACCTTCAAGGGGTTTCGATGGCCTGGCCTCATCTTTGTCCAAATGACTGATCAGTGCCTTAGACATCCATTGAAAAGACCTCATCATCCCAACCACATCACCCATCGCTATCTGCTCCTGTCCGACAACCTATTCATCTCCCTCGTGGTTAGACCCCTCAGGCATGGATGCTACTAGAGGTGTCGCACCTCATCCCCTAGCACCCTGCCATTTGCCTCTATGATTTCCTCTAACCATGATTAATTTCACAAATACAAGTCCAATTAATTAGCAACATTATAATCAAATATCATAACAACGAAATTCGTAGTGTTCCCAAGTCGTGGGTTGAACCGGCTCTGATACCATATGTAACACCCCTCAGCCATTACAACTAAAAGTGAAGCAAAGAGAAAGATTTTTATTTTTTTTAAACAAGATGACAACTATGATTATAGCTAAACAACACATCTGATAGCAAGCAACACACCCACAGATTAGGCCACAGACAAAAATGACTCAACACACTAGCACAACAATCAACTGGGTGAAACATGTGTAAAACAATGATAGGAATGACTCCCCGCTGGACACACAAGATGACGATGCTTACAAGCTAAGGAAAATATCCACATCCCGACACAACGGCCTCGAAAACTAGTTAACTAGAACCTCGATGGCACAAAACCAAACACATGAAGGCGTTCAACCCAAGCGCCAAAGCAAACTTACAACGATCTGTATAAATTTTAATACAAATTATGTATTGCTCGGATTCTGTTGATCTAACAACTATATGCCACTGTTAAACACAAAATCGCTTCTACAAATATTCTTGCAGAATTTAAAACATGATCTCCAATTGCAATATTAAGAAGAAATATCAATCGCACATAAGACAGATGTTTTACCAGGAAAGCATAAAGCTAAAAACCCCACTATCATATATTATGTATATCATGGATCACGAAACAATCTCATACAAAAATCTAATCCAAGAGCTCTCAATACAATACAATCATCTCACACTATCATACAAAAATCAACAACTACATGTGCCAATTCTCTGCCTCCAGACAACCTACCTCCTCTTTGCAATCCCTACAATGAAAACCCTACAAATGAATTCAAATTCCTCTTTCCTAGGTTGTGCATTTCTCATGGGAATATCCACAGTGTGTGTGATTGCATGAGTGCACTTCACTCAAATCACAAATGATAGCCAAATTGTCCCTTTCACCTGTTATCTCAACTGGGTCTCCACTAGATTTGACATGCATGTAGTTAACAGTGGTAAATCTTCAGTTGCATGTGAGTTCACTGATTGTGAATTAATTAATAATTAATTCACTGAACTCTCACTAGTGTAAGTTTAGTTACAACTTGTACAACTGAGTTTAACTCACTTAACTAAGTTAAACTACTTCACAACTCACATAACTACACTTATTATTCTATTACAACTTCAAGTCATTTAGTTACAACTAATTCGACTTCCATGTCCCACAAGTCAACCTTTGAACTTGAATTTCCTATAGCTAACTGATTTGTCATTTCAGTTAACTATTTCAAGTCATTATGATATAATAGATTAATATTTATTATCCAATTTATTTAAGGGAAAAATAAATTAGACACACATTTCTTGTTGAATTTTCAACACTCCCTCTCAACAAGAAAGGGATTATCCTTCACCCTGATCTTGTCTCTATGGTATTCGAATTTTCTCCTTGTGAGCGCCTTCGTTAGAATGTCTGCATCCTGATCTTCCATAGGAATGTACTAAAGCAGCATGATCTTCCACTGCACACAATCTCTGAGATGATGATACCATATATCTATATGCTTATATATATCATGAAATAGAGGATTAATAGAGAGTTTAATGCAACGTTGATTATCACAATGAATCACTGTCGGATATATATGAGAACCAAACAAACCAACCAAGATCTTTCTCATCCATATAGCCTCACATGCAGCTTGACTTACTGCCATTTATTCTTCTTCTGCTGAAATGAGTGCCATAGATCTTTGCTTCCTGCTATACCAAGAAACAACTATAGATCCAATACTAAATATTCCCCCTGATGTGATCTTTTTGTCCGTTGGGCTGCCCACCAAATTAGCATCCGTGAAGCCATGCAACTTCACCTCATACGTCTATATGTACCATAATACATATTCATATGTACCCCTCAGGTATCTTAGGACATGCTTTCCCACCTTCCAAAATATCTTGGTAGACTTAACCATCACTTGAATCATTTGGTTAACTGCATAGCAAATGTTTGGTCTCGTGTTCACTAGATACATTAGCGAACCCAATAAATGTCGATAGATAGTGGCATCCACTACCTCTCCAGAAGTAGCATCCTCTTTCCTCTAGTTTCCTGGAAGAGGAGTATCCATGGGTTTGCAACCCTCCATGTGAAACTTACCTAGTATCTTCCTTGTGTTATCTCCTAAAATAGCACTGTCATTTTGTCAAATTTTAGTTGATAGGAAGAGGTCCAAAAATTTATTTCTAAATTTTCATAGGCTTGTTAGAGAGCCTATTTTTTGAAAATAAACTTGGAACAAGCATTGAATTTGGTATTCTCAAGAAAAAGCGAGAATCTCAGGTTTCAGTGGTTTAGGTGGGCCTAAACATCTCTCATTAACCACCGAAAGCAAAGCTTTCGGTAGTTAACAGGCTAAATTCGGGTCTAGTTTAACCACCGAAAGTGTAGATTTTCCAAAAATAACCTGCCTTGGGAAAAATCATTTTTCTCAGCTGTGGAAAGTCCGTTTCACATGCTCAAATAGTTGATTGACAACTACACATCCTAATATTTCCAATGGTTCTTTCATATCTAAATTTAGAGCTTGGGAAGGTAGTCAAAATTTCCCCGCAAGATGAGGTAGCGTTTTCAGAAATGTGGTATTTCAAAATACTCAAATTGCCAAGTTCTGTAGATGCAGCAACTCCTCAAGCAAATATAAATGAACTTGGTATAGATTTTGAATGGGTACAATAGGTCCAAAGTTGTAGGTTTTTGAGCTAAAGGAAATAAATAAGCATCAACCCACACCTTGTTTAGCTGACTATGCACAGAGTTCATGTTATAAGCATTGCTGGGGCTGAAAAGGCGATTCTTCATCCAGATGATTTCTCTACACCTTTGAGCAGTCACCGGTCCTAGAAAATATTGATCAGAGATTATCAGAACTTGTTTTCTTCAGTGCACACTGAGGCTCTATCTCCTCATAAGATTCAATACATAAAATACCGAAACTATGTTTTGTTGTGATGGATAACCCAATATTATTCATCACAAACAAGGAAAATTTTGATTTTATAGATTCCTTTTCCATCATATATGGTCATGATATTAATCCTGGGCACTTGACAGAAGATATGCAAGAATATCTTCTTGAGCTTGCATACCTTTACAACAAAGACTTGATTGTCTTAGAGGTCAGAGGTGTGCACAAACATGGATTGATTATGCACTGCTCAGTCACATGTGTAAAGCGAGTATCAGCTAATTATTCATTCAAGCTTGAACCCAAAGTGGAGAATCATGGCCAAATCTAAAGATCTCAAATGAAGAGATGTTTGAAGATATTTCCACATGTTTATGGATATCTCCAGCTGTTGGAAGAAGATATCGATCTTATCATGATATATAAAACATTATTGCTACTGTCGAAGATACAGAGATGAAGCTTTTTGAAGTCTCTAAGAATCATGTTCATACTAATGAAGTTGTTGTTGTTAACCAATTTTGCCACCTTGGATCCTTTGCAATTTGTTGTACGAGGCTCTATGATTACACTTCCTAAAGCACTACAAGATTTCAGTATAGGGCAGAGGATATTTCTTCTTGTTTCAATGCACCCGAATACATAATGGATCCCATAGTTTGTTTCCCAGACAAATGTTTCAGAACAAAAAGGCATTGGTGTTAGGTGGTCATGTTGATTTGAAAAATGATAATCACCTAGAACCAAGTTGAAACAATGGTTGCAAAGCAGGATCTTGACCAAGGATTTGATCCAACTTCGGAGATAGCAAAAGGGTGAAGATAGCAGCAAAGCCAGGTAATACATTTTGAAGATTTTAAACATTTTCATAAATTTATAGGTTTCAGTGGTTAACAGGCCCAGATTTTTATCTCTTAACCACCGAAAGTAGAGATTTTCAGTGGTTAACAGGTCCATATTTTTATCTCTTAACCACTGAAACCTGTTACATGGCAGCAAGGTAGTATTTTTGCCCAGATCTGACTTTTTCTCAACCAAATCTTTCAAGGTTTGTTTCTAAAGATGAATAATAATTAAATACATCAGATTTAAGGTTTTATCATGATGTATTTAATGTTTAAGAAGGTGAAAAAGTGAAAATGGTGACCTAGTTCATGAGCAAAAAATTGTCTTTTTTGCCAAAGGTGGAAAATTCAAATTTCCTATGAAGATTCATCAGTCTTGGAAGGTTTTCTACATCTATCAAAGAGTTTGGAGCATATGACGGCTATCAAGATAGATTTTGACTCCTTATATAGGATGTTTTCCTATTTTGTTTTGACTTTCCATTTTTAGTATT
>JASDQU010505529.1:6966-28507 GCA_032191745.1 Picea mariana | reverse complement strand
TGTTCCCACAATGTTCACAACGGGACTATCCCTCCTGATCTTGGTTTCTACCACTTCTTCAACTGAGAGTTGGCGCACCCCTTGCGCTCAGCTTCCAATCACTCTCCAAGTGTTGGATCTTCAGGACTCTTGTGTGTTTCTTCTTCCCTGTGAACCCTCAACGAGTGTCTCACTGATACACGTAAAAGTGTTGCCCTTCCTGAGCTTCCGTCCTGTAACTTTGACCTCTACAGAAACTCATTTCTTTTTTCTCTTTCTCCTGCAGATGGAGAATATGGACGCCTCCTGCTATCCTTTTTCTCAAGTGCCTTCTCGCTGAGTCCTTTGGGTATTTAGTAACCCAACGAAATCTCCCTCAGTGGATGCTTCCTTCAGATGATAGAACTCACAGAGTTCTTCCTCCTGGCTATCTGCGCACTCTCTCAATGCCCTTCTGGCGGAGTATCACTGGCACAGAATACCCTACAGTTTCACTATCTCTGTGCACTCACGCACTTCGCTCGACGTCCTCCCGACAGAGCTCCTCAGAATCCTCAACCGAATTCTGGTCTTCTCGAACTCACAACAGAGTTCCTCCTTACACACACTCAATACCCTCTTGGTAGAGTTTCTACAGAACTCCTCAGAGGTTCTGTTTACAACAGAGTCTCAACTACACTGCTTTGACTATTGAGTTGTTCAGCAACCCCAAAGTCCTCCTTCTGCATGAGTTGTTGAATTCAAGGCTTGTGCTCTCAGCACGTCTTTGTCTGACTCCTCACGAGTTCAGAAGTGCATCCACCGTGAACTGGGATTCAGAGTCTCAACACTCTGTCACGCCCTCCTGGCATGAACCCTCAAAGACCTCTTCAAACCTGAAATCAAACCAACCCCCCTGCAAATACCTGATAACAATACACAATTGCAGCATATAATAAACACACACATACAGTCATGCATATAATGACAGAAATTGTAGGAAAACTGCTCTGTATTAATAATGGCAGATGCATGTATATTTTACAAGGTGTTCTCAAGCTCTCCTCAGCTCTACAACTCGACTCTCTTCCAAATGAGATCTAAAATATCTTTTTACATTGAGGGGCTCAATCGAGCGCTTCCCTCCAGGAATTTACCTACTCTAATTAATTACAATGAATGGGGCTGTCTAGTCCAGAATCAGACCTAGATCTTAGCCAATCTACAATAAAGGCCGATCCTATCTAACGCCTGCGCAAAGGCATGACTTTCCTGGCTCAACAGCCTAAGTACATTAAATTACATTCAATACAATTCAAAATGAGGCTGCGCCTCCCTTTCAGCCCTGCATGAGTGCGCGCTCACGTGGCTGACTGGCTGGCATGGAGAGATGCTCCTGCATCAATCCATGTCGAATGCTCATGGATTTCGACCATCCTAAGCTATGACAGAGAAACAGACCAAGAGTCGTGATGACTTATCGAATGCAAAGCTCATCCCATATATCCTGCTTGATTACATCATTCCTCTAGCTAGTGCGGTGAGTCTTGACAACATCTCGAGGTACTTCGACTACATAATCATCACTACGTACCTTCTAAAGGGAAAACACGCAGTCAGACCATAATTGGGGAGGATTCCAATGTTGAATATCAGTGAGTATAACTTAGGAGACAACAAGAACTATGGCACGCTCACACCATAAAATTATTTGAACAAGACAAAGGGTAAGAAGTCAAAGATCATCCCCCAGCCATGGACCATGGAAATTGCAAGGTCCACCATCCTGAATGTAATGAAGATACCCCACTTTGGAAGGCACCAGGAGGTTAACGCGTGTGTTAAAATCCTACTGTCGTTCTTCCATCGCAATTACCTATGGTTGGATAGGCATATCATAGTCGATCTAGTGTTGATCCATCACATCACCGGATTAAGCATGCAAGGACCATACCCACAAGAATTTTATCCAGAGAAGGCTCCAGATCGCACCCTAGCGCAGAAAATTAAAGATACCTATGGCGATGTGGAGAAGGGGAAGTGGGGCTACAAGGTATCCTCCATCTAGAATGGCACAGTGCACCTAACCTTGTAGTTGATCACTAGTAAGATAGTAAGGAATAACATACCCACACAGGTCACGCGGTTCATTGTTGACCTCGCAGTCAAATGCATTGAAGGGATACTAATGAACTAGGCAATATAACTCGTCAACCAGTTAGAGAAATACTACCATGAAGCTCAGGATCAAGGCATGAGTTCCATTTTAGTTTGTTTCTTATCCTCATCACCTTCATTGCTTGGGAAATGCCAGAAGGTGTGACCTTCCCTAAAATTGAGCCATTTGAACCCTTAGCTGCGAAGTTCACTACACTCTGGTATTCGAGTGACATGGCTAAAAAATGGCAGTCAAATGTGGTGTTCTATACCTATTACCTGTAGCTGAAGAGGGATATTGAGTATTTCCCTTGTATGACACCGAACACCCTGGACAGGTTCAGGCCAATTATGAATTTTCGCGCACATAGAAATTTTATTTTTATCACTGTGCATGGAGAGGAACATAAGGAAGAGATTCAATCCTACTACAAGATCACAAAGGAGGACCTGAAAGAAATAACTAAGGAATTGCCTATAGATCTCCTTATACTAGTCGAACAACAAAAAATGTTTGACCTTGACCTCATTGGAAGTCTTGTGGTCACTCGTGAAGAGTATGATGCACCCAACAGTAGCAAGAAGAAAAAGAAGGAAGATGTACATGAAATAAACAACGCATCAGAAGAGACTGCATCAGATTCACCTAGCAGATGATGAGATGACGAAGTGGACAAAAAATATAAAGAAGGGGAAGAAGACAAGAAAAATCACGGAGAGGTAACACCGCCTAGGAACCCCCTTGAAGAGGTAGAGACATCCAAGAAAAGAAARKTTTCCCCAAYGAAACCTACATTGCGGAAGAAATAAAAAGTTAGTAAGCCTAAGCTATAGTCTGTGCTCACGGTAGATGACATCAACCTCATCAACACCGYTATATCATATACATCAGAAGATATTTTATAGTTCAATGAAGAAAAATAATAATCCATGTATGATCGCATTGAAGCAGAGCTTAAAGGAATACAACATGCTCTCCATTCAAGCCGTGCAGTGCCTACTGCGCCTTTGTCAATAGGGAACATAGACGTAGGATATGATCTTGAAYAGCTACGCAAGATAGGAGATAAGACAGAGGCTTTCCTTCGTCGTGTCTAGGAGGAAAAGGAATAGGCCACAGAGGCCCTGAAGAAAGAAAAAGAGGAAGTCATAGAACAATGCTAGGTTGCACAACAGGAAAACGATGAACTCCAAGAAAATTTTGTAGAGGATAGAGCACAGATCCAAAGGGAGAAAGAAAATTTTCTCGCAGATGGAAGAAAACCCAATGGAGAATCAAGTGGGAAGGCTTGCTGAAGCCATTCAACAACTCCAACAAAAAATAACAGAATTAGAATTACAGATAGTTCCAAGCACTCCGCAGGAAGTTGGAGATCTAAGAGAAGAAGTTGTGAGGAGCACAATTGAGAGAATCGAGGCATTATCCTTGGAATGAAAAAAACTCAGTAGTCAAAGTGCACAGACCTATGAGCACCTTGCAGAGGACCCTACACTCAGGACACTGGAATCACAGCTCTAGGAGGAAAAACAACAAGCAGCAACAGTGCACGCACAGTTGAAGCTACTGTCACTGGTCGAGAGAATGAAAAGAGCCCAGGAACAATGCATGGTTCAACAACATGCCCATGCCATTCACATTAAGGTCATGGAAGTGACCCAAAGACTCCAACCAGTGCAAGATAAATCCTGCACACATTTTGAGGAGATTGAAGGACAAGGTGCATAGTTAGAACAAGTACTCACCCTAGTTGAACAATGATTGGAAGAACCTATCACCGAGAAAGTCATTCAAGAGTTCTCTGATCAGGAGGCTCTAGTGAAGAAATAGGTCGAAGCAAATCGAGGAATTTGAGGTAGAGTTACCCAAATCAGAGTGGCTCAGGATGAGTTACAGGTGAGTGTTGGGGGCCTATTGCCCCTTGACCAAGTTTTGGAGAACTTGGGTCACGTTTGACCGATTTTGGGACTTTGACAGGCTGGTAGAAGGTAGAGCTCAAGGCGAAGTGGAGATCGCAGGATATCGACCCCTTCTTATGGAATTTTTGGGTTTAGGGTTTATGTAACATGTATGGGATGTCATCCCATGGGTTTACCCATGATTTGGCCCCTTTTGTAATGTATAAATAGAAAGCTAGGTGATGTAAGTAGAGGATATGTAGTGCTAATTTATATATTGTGTTGAGTGCAAGTAATATAAGTAGTTGGATCTATGTGATTGAGTTAACTTTGTGCATAGTGTGTGCATGAGAACTTGCAGATCTAAGTGCAAGTGACTATAAAGAGGCTTTGTGTTGTAACCTAGCTCGGCGAAGGAGGATCTGGAAAGGTGCACATATATCTTTTGTTCTATGCAGAGTGGGTTTGTGTGGCTCCCTAATTGTAGAAGATTGAAATAAGACAATAAAGAAGAGAAGAGTTTGTGGGCGTAGCCCCACACTAGGGTGAACCACGTATATCCTGTGTTGTGGTTTCTTTGTGCATTATAGTTGTTATGTTATTTATGTGATGTATGCTTAGTGTAATGATATATGTAGATGCATCTGATATAATAGCTTAGTTTTTAGTAATGTGAATGAATGATGGATCTGATGTATTTCTATGTGCTAAGTATTGGATGTATTAGATCTTATTGAATACTGCGTTGCTTTGTAACTAGGATTTCTATTTGCAATGTGAATAAGCGTTAAATGTTGACAAATATTAACTATTAGGTGCTTTGTTAATTTTTGTAATCATAGATCTATGTCCAGCTAGGTTTYAGACWCTTGAGTCCTGCAACCACCCCTGCCTCTACCTCAGGTGAGACTTCATCTGCTTCACAGGTGTTGCCGAAAGGGCCAATAGTTAGGGTTTTGTTGGTGCRTTTTTGAAGCATTGAACCCTAGGTCTTCCCTTGTGCCAACACCTATTCAAACTCCATCCCCTCCAAGCTCTCCTCCAGTTCACATCCCATTGGTACGTGATAACCCCCCTAGGAATAGAATGGATTCTATAGTGGCTACTATATACGCTCCTTTCGTTTTACCTCATCCCCTGACTTCTCTTTTAGTTGGTGGCTACCTTAAGCATATTCCTAAGTTTATAGGTGAGGGAGACATAACTACAGAAGAACACCTTGCTTCCTTTTCATTTATGCAGATAATTATGTCATTGTGAATGAATATGTATGGATGATGATTTTTGTTCATAGTCTTGATGGAGAGGCTAGGAAATGGTTTAGGGCCTTGGCTCCTAGATCTATTGATGGGATTGAAGCCCTAGATGATGAATTCTTAAGACATTGGGGGGATAAAAAATATTTCTCTTACTATATTACAGAATTTGGCTCACTGAAGAAAGAAGTAGGGGAATCTGTTTCAGACTTTTCAAAGAGGTTTAATAAAATAAATAATAAGATTCCCACTGAGATTAAACCTACAAAAACCTTTGCCAAAATTACTTATTCTAGTGTTTTCGACCATTATTTTTGCCTCTTGTTAAGAGAAATAAGATCTACTTGCTTGGCTCATATGCAAGATGCAACCTTAGAGGTGGATTCCAATATATTGGTAGTTGGTAAGATTAGGAGTAAGGATGATAGAAACAAAGGAAAGAGGAGGTCTGAAGCTTCAACCTATGGTTCCTCTGCTTCCCCCCTCAAATGGATGAAGTGGCCAAGTTACTAAAATCACTTTCTGCTAGAATGGAAAGGTTTGAATTGGAAGGAAAGAAAAACTACAGGAATCCCCCTAATGCTGAAAATACGGGTAACTTCATAAGACCATATAATTCCCCTCAGATTATCGAAAGATATGAAAGAAACATGGACATGGATGGTCATAGAATCCAATCCCCTCTCCAAAATAACCTTGTTATTGATGAACAAGGAGAGGAAGAGGAAGTTGAACCTGAAATCCATTGTCTTGGAGACACATCCTCATTTCCCCTTTTAACTCAATCTGCATACAATGAGTCTCTCATGGAAAACCAACTAAATGAGTTGAGTAGGGGGGAGAATACCAACAACAATACCAATAGGTATAACCTCGGGTCTAAAAAGAAATAAGGGAGTCTGATGTTCCTAATCAGCCTACCAGAGTAGAGAAGCCTGCTAAATATGTAGCAGACAACATCAAAGAGAAGAAAGCACATAACCCCCCACCAGTGGTCAAAATCCCTATCCCAGAAGTGAAGGATATTTTAAAACTTCCTTCCTGTTTTAGCTTTCAGCATGAGATTCAAAAGATTAGGATCCCTGTACCTTTTTTGGAGTTGATAAAAAATGCAGAATTTAAACAACATATTTCCAAAATGTTGCAGCTCTAACCCTCCTCAAATGCCACTTATTCATTAAATATTCAAGATGAGAAGCCAACAGTCATCTTAGGCCCTTTTATAGAAGATATAGATGATTCACCCCCTCCCTTCCATACTTCTTTGAACATACATGAAAAAGTGTTGCATAAATGTTTGATGGACTCAGGGGAATCTCGTAATCTTATGCCCAAAATTTTCATGGATGAACTTGGATTAGAAATCACAAAGTAATACCATGACTTATATTATTTTGACTCTAGGAAAGTACAATGTCTTGGGTTCATCAAAGATCTGGTTGTGACCTTGTTTTAGTTTTCTGTGAAGAGTGTGGTCATGGATATCATGGTGGCTAATGTTCCCCCCAAGTTTGGCATGATCTTGTCAAGATCTTGGATAAAAATACTCAAGGGAACCTTTCATATGGACCTCACATATGTTAAATTCCATATGTTTGGAGGGGATCATAGAAGACTTCAAAGGGAAGATCAGTTGGCCTACATTATTAGTGACGAAGAAAACTCCACCAACCATCCTATATTTGCACTTGACACTAATTTGGGATCCAATTTATTACATCTCACTGATGCTCTTGAACATCCTCTTGAAATCAGAAAACAATCCATTATTGTTTGTGAATATTCTCCTCCAATCAGCCCTGTTTGGAAGATGTTCTTTGATGGAGACTCTTCTAAGGAAGGTGTTGGTGTTGGAGATGTGTTTATTTCACCTACTCAAGAGACTATATCTTTGTCCTACAAGTTATAATTTGAGTATGAAGCTCTTGTTTTGGGTTTAAGAGCCGCAAAGGACATGGGGATTGAAGAGATTTAACTGTCTGGGGATGTTGAATTAATTGTCCATCAGATTAAAAAATGTTATCAAGCTAAGCACCCTAGGCTGATAAACTATAGAAATGAAGTGTGGGACCTAGTTGACATTTTTTTCTTATATATCAACATTTCATTTATTCCAAGAGAAGAAAATACCATGTCTAATTATTTGGTTGTTTTAGCAAGTAGTTTCATAGTCCCTTTGACACCTAAACTCAAAAATCATGTAGAAGTGGAATATAGATCCTTTGTACCTGACAATGTCAAGCATTGGAGATTGTTTGAGGATGATATAGAGATCAAAAGGTTCCTTGAGACTGTTGGTGAGGTTCCTTTAGAAATACTGTTTGACAGGAATGATGTGAAAGTGAAATTTAAAGGTTCAAGTAATGATGTTGATGTAACTAACTGCAATATTGGTACAGAGAAGGATCCAAAATTTGTCAAGTTGTTAAGCAGCTTGTCCAGGGAACAAAGGGGTGAGTGTGGAAAACGGTTAAAAGAGTTTGTTGATGTGTTTTCCTAGACATATGAAGATCTCAGAACATACGACACAAGCATTATTGAGCATAAGATCCCATTGAATAAATATGCCAAACCATTTAGGCATAAATTGAGACAAATAAATCCTATGATGTTGCCTATTATGGAGAAAGAGGTGAAAAAGATTTTGGATGCCAATATTATCATTCCTCTGAGGTATTCTGAGTGGGTGACCAACCTAGTTCCAATGAGAAAGAAGAGTGGATAAATCAGACTTTGTGTCAATTTCAAAAACCTCAACAAAGGCTCTAATAAGGATAATTACCCCTTGCCAAAGATGGAGCACATATTGAAGAGGGTAACAGGCACATCTAGGATATCCATGATTGGTGGATTTTCTGGCTACAATCAGATCTCAGTCTTGCCTGAAGACAAAGAGAAGACAACATTCACTATTCCCTGGGGTACAGTCATGTATGATAATATTCCCTTTGGATTGATGAGCGCAGGGGAGACTTTCTAGCAAGCTATGGACATCGCTTTCATTGGAGAAAAAGATAAATTTGTAGTCATCTATATGGATGACACTACAATTTTCTCTAGGTATGATAAAGAGCATTGTTATCATCTGAGAAAGGTCTTCTTGAAATGAAGAAAATTTGGTCTCTCCTTAAATCCTAAAAATTCATTGTTTTCCATGAAGGAGGGAAGGTTACTAGGGCACACAATATCAATTGAGAGGGTGAAGATTGATCTGAACAGAGTGGAGGCCATTCAGTCCGTGTTGCCTCCTAGATCTAGGAAAGAGGTTTAGTATTTCTTGGGTAAAATTAATTTTCTGAG
Source organism: Picea mariana (assembly GCA_032191745.1). NCBI lineage: Eukaryota > Viridiplantae > Streptophyta > Pinopsida > Pinales > Pinaceae > Picea > Picea mariana. The sequence continues at coordinate 19,940 of JASDQU010505529.1, read as the reverse complement.
AAGGTTTGTTTCTAATTTTGCTAAATCGGTAAAGCATATTACAACATTGTTGAAGAAAGGAAATGAAATCAAATGGATTGTTGAATCTCGTAATTCTTTCGATCAAATAAGGAAGGCATTGAATGAGGCACATGTGCTTGCCAGTCTTGACCACTCCAAATATTTCTTGATCTTTTCCTTTTCTTCATCCAACATAGTAGCATTTGTTTTATTGCATAAGAATGATGAAGGGCTAGAGTAGCCCATTTCCTTTTTTAGTAGGGCATTGAGAGATGTTGAAGTAAAATATGACATCATGGAAAAGAAGGCATATTATTTGGTGAAAGACATCAAGGATTTTAGGATCTATGTTATTCATTCAAGAGTCATTGCATATTTCCCTTCATCTTATGTGAAGGAGATTTGCATTCAGCTTGACATAGACGAAAGGAGGAGCAAGTGGATTGCCAAAATCCTCGAACTTGATCTTGAGATAAAGCCCACCAAATTGGTAAAATGATGCATGTTATATAGGTTGTTGGTTGAATCTAACTGCAAAGCTTTGGGGGTTAATTTCATCAACACTTTCTCAGAAAATTAGTAGGCTGAGTTGTCTGATAAAGGTTCTCAAGTCATTCCTCCACTAGAAAGATGTCATTGGTACAAGGACATTGTATTTTTCCTACAATAGTTGCAGCCTCCTGAATGTATGAAAAAAAACGGTAAGAGATTTGAAGCTTAAATATATTAAATATTTCTTTATTGATTAGGTCTTGTACTAGAAATACCCTCTGGGAGTGTTCTTGAGATGTTTATACCCACAAGAGGCTGAAAGGATTATGTTGGATTTTCATGACAGTTTATGTTGGGGACATCACTTCTAGAGAACCACGTCCTATAAGATTCTGGCTATTTCTGGCCTAGTCTATTCACCGATGTTTGTGAAAATATCAAGGCTTGTGTTAAGTGTTAGAATTTATTTGGAAAACAACAACTCAAGTCTTTTCCATTGAACCCTATGGTTTCTCCAAGGAATTTTCAGCAGTGGGGCCTAGATTTCATTGGGGAAATTCAACCCACTTCAAGTGGTCATCACAGGTGGATCTTGACTGCCACAAATTACTTTACCAAGTGGATAGAATCCTTTCCCACAAGGAGTGCTTCCCACAAGGTAATCATTGGTTTTCTTGAGGATATTATGGCAAGATTTGGTTGTCCGAAAATAATTGTCACTGATAATGATGCATATTTCAAGGTTGAACCATTGACCCAGTGTTGTGAATAGTTTGGAATCGTATTGTTTCACTCCACTCCTTACTACCCCCAAGGGAATGGACTGGAAGAGTCCTCTAACGAGTCTTATAAATATGATTAAAATATTGTTAGAGGACAAACAAAAAACATGTGATTCAAATCTCAAATTTTCTTTGTGAGTTGATAGAGTGAAAACAAAGAGGTCTCTTGGTGTCTCCCCTTTTCAACTTGTGTATGGAGTTGAGGCCATATTTTCTTCTCAGCTCACCTTGCCTATGGAAAATTTTCCCAAGACTACCAAGGAGAACCTAAAGATATGATAAAAAAAATACAACAGCTAGTAGAAGTACAACAGACTAGAGAGAAGTTGTTGGACAAAGCACATGACCATCAATAGAAGATCAAGCAGGATTTTGACAGGAAGGTCAAAAGAGAGGATTTCTAGCTAGGAGATCTAGTAATCAAGTGGGATTCATCCAAGTAGGACAAAGTCAAGCATGGTAAATTTGAAGCATTGTGGATTGGGCCATTCAAGATATATGAAGTATTTTCAAATAATACCTATAGGTTACAAAATTTGGAGGATGCTGAATTTTTTGGTGGCCCTGTAAATGGGCATTTTCTAAAAACGTAAATGGGCATTTTCTAAAAACGTTTTTTGTTTGAGTCATTAGTGGCTTTTTCATGCCATTGTAAATATCATTCTTCTTTTTGTTTTAATAGCTAACTCCATAGACCTAATATAAGGCAATGAAGATACTAAAGTTCTTAGATCCTCGTAGGGAGGTCTATATCCCCCATGGAGGCTAATGTTAGGACATAATTTTGATGGAAGGGTGTTTTTCCCTTAGGAAATAACCCCTTGGTGAAAAAATGAAGGAAAGGGTCGTAGCATGACCCACTTTTGGCTCTTATTATAGGGTTTATCACCTTGGTGCGTTGTACTAAGGAGCATGCAAATCTCAGTGGCTGGGGTCTACACGTTGAGATCTTCAGCCCACAACCAATATCAGACCCCCCCCCCAACCTTCTTCCTTTAACGGGGGGGGGTCCGAGTTGGTGGTTTTATGGTGYGAGCACCCCACTATCATGTTGCCTCCACAACAACTTGGATCCCCCTCATGCATTTTCGCTTACCACCTACACCCCCTCCAAGTAGACTACTTAGCACCTCCTAATACCGCCCGCATTCCAACTGACACCTATCCTCCACTCACATTCCTGTGCACTTGTCCCTCTCCTTYTGTCACATMTCCCCCTCTCACCTCCCTAAATGTGTCTCTCATGCCCACTCCATGTCACCTCCACTGATATTGTTTTGTACCCACCTGACCAATCACACCCCTCTACCTCCACCCCCTCTCCCTTCGCCACATCACCCTCACACATTTACACCTCATCTCACGTACACTAGTGCCCACACATTCCCAGTCATCACCAACCACACCCTTACACATGGCCATTGTTCACTCATTGTACCATACGAGTCTGTGCCAATGCATCACCAAATCATCATCATCAGCATCCATGTCTGCCTGCCAGTGTTCCCTGCAAAAGTCCAGCAAAGATATAGGCGTCGATTTTACTCACGCTTGTCCTTATCTTGATGTAGGTAGTTAATGAAAGTGAGGGAGGTGGTTGAAACCTTGTCTCACCACATAAATGGAAAGACATAAAGGACTTGCAGATATGAAGCTCGCAGTTTGACAAAAGACTGAACGCAAAGTTTGACAAAAGATTGCGTGCACGTTCAGTCTAATAGGGAGCTCGTCAGCTCAAAGATTTGCCTATAATGGCAAATTTTTCTGAGTATAAACAATCAGTTTTCTTATTTTGTTAACATCAGATGGTTGAGCAAGGCTCCCACATTGTAATGTTTTGATGAAACATATTGGCTCTCTAGTTATGTAACTTGATTTGAGACTTCTTGATCAATATAATTTACCTTCTTTCCATCTGATTTACCTCTGATACTAAAGTTTCCATGATTGAAGGATTCATGATACGTAAAGATCTTTTAATGATTGTGGTTGAGTTTTTAAATGCATGTGTTAATTAATAATTTGAGAAGCTTAATGAAAGAATGAGGAAATAAGAGGAATTATGACATCCATATACATATATGCAGATCTGAAATGAAGTAATAAACAACAAACCATAACAAAAGAATTGATAACGGAGTTCGGCACAACGTTGCCTACATCTCTGCGCCTTTGTCTCTGTGGGGGAGGCTTCTTTATTTCTGTTCAAAGCTCAAAAATACATCGCAGTAGTGCCACTTGGCTACAAGACTGATCTGGTCATGTTCTTCTAGATCTCTAAAACCCAATAAAAGAAACGGTATGAAAAACGGATGACTGGAGCTCCCAGAAATGGCCCGCAAGCATCTTCTCCTCAATAGCTTCCCTACACAAAAATGGCTTTGGATTGGCTTCCCTTCATCATAACTCTACTCTAACTGTCCTTCATGGCCTCAACTAGACTTGGTTTTTATAGATCTGAAGTTGGTTATCCATCTCCAACTTCCTCCCAAAATCTGGCCTTCAAAAATGCCCAATATCTCCCAAAAATGGGCTAAATCCTCCATTAACAGGCATAAAATCAATAAAAAATCCAAACTGTATAAAAAAAACCCACTATATGTTTAATTTTGGGCACAGCCCCCAAAAGTGTAGGCCCCTGGTCATATGGGGGAGTGGCCATGTGGCCAGGCGCTCCACCTGTGCGCTAGCCCCCTGTCCGGCTGGCTCCTGGTCTTTGGCGTGGGCATAGGACCAGGGCTAACAACTTGCCCACGCGCCCCTTTTTTGGGATATAGTTATGGTCATATGTGACCGCCCGAGAACCAAGGGCCAACTCTATCCATTGAAAACCAGGTCATATGGAAGTGTAATATATCCACGGGCTGGGGCTAAGCCCCAACCCTGTCTGCCTCCGACCCGCACTTTGTTCTAACTTAAATAAATATTTCACCATATATATAATAAGTAACACCAGCAGGTCAGGTGGTAAGCCTAGTCCTACTGGTCCGTATCATGAAGTAGGTCGAGGGTTCGACTCTCGTGGTGACCCCAAACTTTTACACAATGCCGGAGAGCCAACCACAGGGTGCCATGTGGAAGCCCATGACTGGGCCACGTGGCACCTCCACTACCAATCAAAAACTGCCACTTGTCAAACACTGGTTCATCCACCTGTCTGTCGAGGTTTCTACCCATTCAGCAACTGTATCGCCATTGTGAGCCTGTGCCACATGCCACCCTTACAGTGGTGACATGTGTCACCCTTTGACTGGTTCAAATCACCTACTGTATGCCCTATCATCTGCCACGTGTCATCTCCAGAAGCTTCCATGTTAGTTGTATGGTTGTACGACCTGTACAGTCAACCTGCCACGTGGCACTGTACGGACTGTACAGTCACCCATTTTTTTTGCCTGTTTGGGTTTTCGAACAGAATGCAATATCTTTCTCATACGAAGCTCGTTTGACGAAGTAAATAAATGGTTGGAATCAGGAAGACGAGATGGAGGCAATGGTGTTGGTTTCTTCAGATTCTGAGCACTTTCATTTTGAGCCTATTTTAGCCCTGTCAGGCTCCTAGATCTGATTCTAGATCACACCTCCCCACTAAAAGTCCTTTTGGTCCCCAAAAGGTTACTGACCAGTCAACAAGCTCCAGATAGGCCACTCGGCTTGTCCTCTGTCTCTAAACTTTGTCCTGTGCACCTGTCTCATCAAGATCAACAGTAACACAATCATGACAACTGACAATATATTGTTAGCCATTTGAACCCTGTTACATCTTACTGAAGACACTATCATCCATGTAGAAAACATTACTAATGATAGGATCAAAAAGACGACTGCAATTGAGCTGATATACTTGTAATATTTGCACGACATGAGCTTATCTTGAAGCAACTTATGATTGATTTTCCATTCAACAATCATTTCATGTTCTTGCTTAAGATCGATTACTTCATTTGAAACAATTATTGGTTTGTTGCTTGCTTGTACTACCTTCTTTAATTGTTCCATTGTTTGAAGTGTTTTATTTGCCTTAACATGATGAGCATGAACCACATAATATTGACCTACTTTGGTTAATTGATATTGATTCTTTGTCCTGTAGAAGATTGCCTTACGATCATATAAATATGGACTACCTAAGACCATTCCACATTCTCTTAACGGCACTACATCACATGTTACTTCATACACATACTTAGATGAAATTGCAAATTTGATTGTGCACTGCTTTGTTATGTGCATTTGATGATGATTTCTTATCCATTTAAGTGTGTAAGGCTTATGATGTACTTGTGTTTTTAACCCCAATTGCTTAACCAATTCTTCTAAGATTAGATTAGATTGAGATCCACTGTTGATTAATGTGTCTATCTTAGTGTGTTGCATGATTACCCTTATATGAAACAAGTTTCTTCTAAAATCAATGCCTTCACCAATTTTACCTGTCATACCAACCAATGAGATCTTTGATTCATCACCTGAATCGGATCCCAAGTATGTGGGTTTTGTTGTCGTTGCCACTGTTTGCATTCCCTTCTTTTCCTTGAACCACTTTGGCCTCTTCTCAAGATGCAACTGCCAACATCTGTCCTCATCATGTCCCTCTTTCTTGCAATGCTTGCAAGAGGTATTTCCTTCCTTCCTCGTCACTGCATTTGCATTCTTTCCATGCCTTTTCCTCTTGTCCTCTTTCCTTGAAGACGATGATTCCCCTGACACACTTGCTTTTCCTGCTTCAATATATGTAGCTTGAACAGAAACCTCATCAAGGTTAGTGGGTCCAAACATGAAAACAATGTTTCTAATATGCACAGGTAAACCTCCTATATACTTCATAAGAGTTTCTTGTGTTTGTAAAGGGATATCTAACATTAATGCCATTTTTCAAAATCCATCGGTGTATTCTTGCACTGTTTGTCCTTTTCTTAGTTTTAAAGATTGCCATTCAATTAATGCTTTTTCTTTATAACCCAAAGGATAGAATTGTTTCCTAAGTGCGGAAATGAAGCTTTTCCATGATGGAAATACCTTACCCACTTGTTGCGTTACATTTTGCAACTTTCTTTGCCACCATATGAGAGCTGTACCTGCAAGTCTCAAAGATGCCAACTTGATTTGTGTGGCCTCATCCTTGATCTGTTGCACACTGCAGTAAACCTTCATTTGCCTGATCCAATTGTCAAGTTTTTCTACATTTACTTCACCATCATATATGGGAAACTCAAATTTAACATCAAGTTTTAACAATGGCATTTCATTCTTATGCTTATGAACATTTTTCTTTCCATTAGATTTAGAACTTGAACTTGAAGAAGAAGGAGAAGAAGGAGGTGATGATGGAGGTGAAGGAGGAATCTGAGAATGATCCTCTTCCTCTTCACTTTTTCGCTTTGAAGATTCACCCAAAACTGGTCTCTTTCATTCCAAGTAATCCTCGTACAAAACTTTAACCATCTCCGACATAGCAAGGAAAGTTTTCCGGAACTCTTTCTCATCCTGAGAAAGCCCTTCTTCCGATGCCATCTTCTCATTGTGAGAAGCTCTCTTTCTCAATCCAATTAATGGATTCTCTGCAACAAGCTCGCCTTCACCACACTATAGCTTTTCCCTGGTTAACATGCAAAACTCAAATCCAAATGTCAACTAGCTCTGATACCACTTGATCCGTAAACATCTTTTAATGGTTGTGGTTGAGTTTTTAATTGCATGTGTTAATTAATCATTTGAGAAGCTTAATGAAAGAATGAGGAAATAAGAGGAATTATGACAACCATATACATATATTCATATCTGAAATGAAGTAATAAACAACAAACCATAACAAAAGAATTGATAACGAAGTTTGGCACAACGCTGCCTACATATCTGTGCCTTTGTCTCTGTGGGGGAGGCTTCTTTATTTCTGTTAAAAGCTCAAAAATACATCGCAGTAGTTCCAATTGGCTACAAGAATGATCTGTTCATGTTCTTCCAAATCTCTATAACCCAGCAAAAGAAACGACACACAAAACGGATGATCGGAGCTCCCAGAAATGGCCCGCAAGTGTCTGCTCCTCAATAGCTTCTCTGCATAAAAATGGCTTTGGCTTGGCTTCCCTTCAGCATAACTCTACTCTGACTATCCTTCATGACCTCAAACAGACCTAGTTTTTATAGATCTGAAGTTGGTTATCCATCTCCAACTTCCTCCCAAAATCTGGCCTCCAAAAATGCCCAATATCTCCCAAAAATGGGCCAAATCCTCCATTAACAGGCATAAAATCAATAAAAAATCCCAACTAGATAAAAAAAACCCACTGTATGTTTAATTTTGGGTGCAACCCCCAAAAGTGCACACCCCTGGTCATATGGGGGAGCGTCCATGTGGCCAGGTGCTCCACCTGTGTGCTAGCCCCCTGTTCGGCTGGCTCCTAGTCTTCGACGTGGGCACAGGACCGGGGCTAGCAACTTACCCACGAGCCCCTTTTTTGGGATACGGTTATGGTCATATGTGACCACCCGAGAACTAAGGGCCGAATTTATCCATTGAAAACTAGGTCATATGGAAGTGTAATATATCTACGGGCTGGGGCTAAGCCCCAGCCCTTTCTGCCTCAGACCCACACTTCGTTCTAACTTAAATAAATATTTCACCATATATATAATAAGTAACACCAGCAGGTTGGGTGGTAAGCATGGTCCCACCGGTCCGTATCGTGGAGGAGGTCAGGGGTTCGAATCCCGTGGTGACCCCAAAATTTTACACAACGTCGGAGAGCCAACCAGAGGATGCCACATGGTAGCCCATGTCTGGTCCACGTGGCACCTCCACTACCAATCAAAAACTGCCACTTGTCAAACACTAGTTCATCCACCTGTCTGCCAAGGTGTCTGCCCAGTCAGCAACCGTACCGCCACTGTCAGCCTGTGCCACGTGTCACCCTTACAGTGGTGACATGTTTCACCCTTTGACTGGTCCAAAGCACCTGTTGTATGCCCTGTCATCTACCATGTGTCATATCCAGAAGCTGCCACATCAGTTGTACAGTTGTACGGCCTATACAGTCAGCCTGCCACGTGGCACTGTACGGACTGTATAGTCACCTATTTTTTTTGCCTGTTTGGGTTTTCGAACATAATGTGATATCTTTTGCATATTAAGCCCGTTTGATGAAGTAAATATATGGACAGAATCAGGAAGACGAGACAGACGTAATGGCATTGGTTTCGTAGGATTCTGAGCACTTTCATTTTTTAGCCTTTTTGAGCCCTGTCAAGCTCCTAGGTCCGATTCTGGATCAATTCACATGAAATTTTATAGATGTATTGTGATGAATGTTTTATTACAGTGTTTTTATGGTGTTCATCAGTTCCTTGAAACTGTGAATCTAAGAGGATCTTGTGTTTGAAGTTTTTCCTCCTTAGGTTGTTGGAAGACCTGATGTCCATAGAAAATCTCTACATTATTCTCTCCAATTATTCATCATATTCACCTTTACTACAAATTATTGACTGAATTTGATTAATACCTCAACTTCTTGTGCATTTTGGTCCATTTTTATGAGTTAAAGCGATATTGTCTTGAGTCTGTTCCCATTTGACCTCTTTAAAATTATTCGTTGTGAAATACAAACTGATGGGTATTGGGATTATCTTCTTTGCAATCAGAGGGTGACTTCTAGTGCTAACACCTTTTACCCCAATTTCCATATATATCCCACCACAATGGGAATACCTCCCACCAAACCCCACAAACTCTTTTGTAACACTTGTTTACGATATTTACCCCCCCTCATACCATTCTACATCCAATTTATATATGTATATTTGGTTCATATCATCTATTGAGGGTTCTCAGTCCCCTCCCATAGGTCCATTCACCTCAGATATTAATTATGATATCCAATCCACAACACAACCTCATTCCATCTATGTCTCACCCATTACCCATGCAAATATCAACACCCCAATCTTACATGTTACAAAATCCTTACACTCCCTCACCTTTCAGTCTCATGAAGACATTTTGGAGGTTCTATGCACACTAGATTACCCATGGGACACCTTCCACCATCGATCCATTTTTTTATTTATCACAACGCCTTTCATCCACCCTTAGACATCCCCATATGTACCATTGAAACTAAGTTGTTCATCCCCCTAGCCATGTGGACTGGTTCAAAAGTACAATACTTGCACCTAATGCATTTGAATAAGGAAATATGCCAAATATCTCACCCACAATCCAAATAGACATCTCGGTCAAACCCACTACCAAGGAATAAATCACTCTAGGGGCCACATGCTCTCCTGAGGAAGTCATAGCATACAAGGTCCTCTTCCAAGAATACCAATATGTGTTTTCATGGTCTTACAAAAAAATGTCGAGTTTAGACCCATCCTTTGTCGAACACCATATCAACACATGGCCTGATGTTTCCCCTATTCATCAAAAGAAACTCCCCCTTTATCCTTCTAAATCCATGTCTATTAAAGCCTCTATCGATAAACAGAGGGTCATCGACTTCATCTACCTGATAGCGTACACATCATGGGTTTCAAACCCAATTCCTATCAACAAAAAGTAGGGAACTATTCAGGTTTGCAACGATTTTTTTTATCTCAACCAAGATTGTCTCAAATACAACATTCCTACACCATTCATCGACCAAGTTATCAATGCTTGTGATGATAATGAAGTACTCTCACTCATGGAAGGGTTTTTCATTTATAACCAGATTCAAATCCACCATGCAGATCAATACAAAACTGCCTTCACCACCCCTTGGGGCACATTTTCATATCATGTAATGCCCTTCGGACTAAAAAATGTGGGAGCCACATTCTAGCACACCATAACCTATTCCTTACATGATATGGCTCACATTATGCTTTTTTACTTGGTTGACCTCATCGCTTGTTCCAAGAAGTTCTCACAACACCTCAAGGACCTACGAATCATGTTTGGATGATGTTGAAGATACAATATTCTCCTAAACCCCCTGAAATATGTCTTTTTTGTAACTGCGAGACGCCTATTGGGATTCATCGTCTATCAATAAGGCATTACCATTGACCCCCTCAAGGTCCATACCATTAACAAGATTCATCCTCCCAATAACTTACGTCAATTATAGAGCCTCCAAGGAAAATCCAATTTAATACCATGTTTTGTTCCCGACTATGACATTTGTGCTCACGACGTCTTACATTTTCTCATACATGACATTCCTTTTCAATGGGACCAACATGACCAAGCCACATTCAACTCACTCAAAGAAGCACTCAAAAAATCACCTTTAATTATTCCCCCTAACTATGATAGGGATTATATAATGTACTTGTTCGCATCAGAGGTCTCAGTCGTTGGTGTTATCATTCAGGTAGATTATGATCAGTGTGAGACCATCATCTACTATACCAGCAAAAACCTCTCAGGACTCCCACTCAAATACAATCATGAGAAGAAACTATATCTTGCTTTATTCCTCACCTTTTAAAAGATGTGAAACTATATGTTTCTTCGCACCATGAAAGTCATTTCCAATTCCAACCCAATTCACTATCTCTTGAGTCACCACCAGATCAATGTAACATATGCTTGTTGGATTGTCATTATCCAAGTATACAATATGTAATTCACCACCCCAAAAAGAAATAAATCCATTTTCTTGGCCAAAATCTTGGTCAAATTTCCATCTAACTCTTCTAATTCATTGGTCAATGAGGAATTCCTAGACGAACATATGTTCCTCGTATCATCCGAAGACCCATCGTACAGATATATTTTGGTCTATCTCCATACTCACAAATTCATCCCTCACCTCTCTTGATATGATGGTCATCGAATTCATCACCAAGCCTCCAGATACCTCCTTATAGGATACATCCTCTACCGTAGAGGAGTTGACATCGTGCTACATCGATGACTCACCCTTGAAGAGGAAGAAACATTACTCAATGATTGTCACAGTGGAGCATGCAACGACCACCTCTCCTACATGTCCACTTCCCAAAAGATTATTCGGTATGGTTACTTTTGTCACGCTCTATTTCATGACTTCATTCACATAGTCAAGCATTGTGACAAGTGTCAATTATATTCCCAAAAATATTGAGAAGCACCTTCTCTTCTTCATCCCGTCATAACTGTTGGCCTCTTTTGTAAGTAGGGAATTAATTTTATGACTTGCAACCCTCGATCTAATAATGGGTGCAAGTAATTTACATTCGTTGTCGATTATTTTACCAAATTGGTAGAGGCCATTCCCTCCTTCAACAATACAGTAGGCATGACTTCTCGTTTTTTCTTCAATCACATCATTTCCCACTTCAGAGTTCCCCTTCAATTAGTTTCTGACCACATAAGACATTTTGAGAATGAATTTTTTGCTGAAATCGCCAACAAATTGAGATTTACTCATGAGTCTGCATCTCCTTACTACCCGTAGTTCAATGGGAAATTCAAAGCAGTTAATAAATTACTCAAGACCATGCTGCAACGAACAATAGATAAACATAAGACGAACTAGCATCACATGATTTTCTTGTCCTTATGGGAATATCACACAACAATCAAAACTACCATCATTTTCATGCCTTTCCATATCATCCATGGGGTGGAATTTTTCTTCCCCATTGAGTGAGAAATACCCACTCTATGCACCGCAGTCGAGCTCCTCCTAGATACAACTCCCATCAAGCAATGATTTCTCATTATTGAATCTCTCAACAAGGACCAATGGTCCTCTCTCCAAAACAATGAAGCAACTAAGAAATGGTCCAAGGATATCTTTGATTGACAAATTAACTTTTAGTCCTTCACTGAAGGAGACCTTTTTTTGGCCTATGAAATTTCACATGACACACTAGGCCATGGAAAATTCAAGTCTCTTTGGTGGGGACCCTATATTTTTCTCCATTATCTCACCAAAGGAACCTACATTTTGTCCCATTGAGAAGGATTTGCAATCAAGGATCCTATCAATGAGTTATACCTGAATAAATTCTACCCCTGATCATAGCCCCACTACCTTAGGTGTTTCTTGTTTTCCCTAGTTGTTTTTAGATTTTTTTTCACACAACCCTCCCACCATATGTTCCTAATCCTGTGTCCTTGTTTGGATAGATGAATCCTCCATCTATCTACCACATTGGGTATGTTGACAGTGCCATTCGTTGGATTTCTAATATCACTTCAATCGCTTGGGCCATTTACACCTTGGATCATGCACTACTCCACTCTAGTGGTATCTTCCTCGCCCCTACCACCAAAACTAAGTTGAATATGTTGCCTTCATTGGTCTCCTCTCTGAGGCCAGTCACCTTCATATTCGTCACTTTAGCATCCTTTTATATTCCCAACTCATTGTGCTACAATTGAACAATGTGTATCACATCCATGATCCATGCCTGTATCGCAAGTAACTGGAAGTCAAACGTCTATTACAAAATTTTTAGTCCATCACATTTACTCATATTCCTAGGAGTCTAAACCAATTTGCAGATCACATGGATAATCAAGTCCTAGATTGGAATTTATCACATTAACATACATTTTAATAGGAATTCATCATCACAATAAAGAAAATACATTATCATCGCATCATATATAACCAAAACATCAGACACATAATCATCAAAATGGTATACCCATATATATATATATATATATATATATATATATATATATATATATATATATATATATATATATATATATATATATAT
>JASDQU010505527.1:24567-42236 GCA_032191745.1 Picea mariana | reverse complement strand
ATTTAATATACACACCAAACTGCTGAGTCAAAGATGAAATATGTGCCCAAGTTCTCATGGCATGCCCCTAGACTTGGTTGGAAGCTACTCAATGAGCCTAGGAATCCCAACAGATTGTTTCCTCCCGGACCTGAAAATCCTCCTTTCCTTCTCGCCCTAAACCCACCAGTTCTTCCCCTCTTGCAATTCCCCTCGAGATATAGAAATTAACCATGGATGAAATGAATGAACATCAACTCAAGGGTATTTGTTGTAATTGTGATGAAAAATGTTTTCTCGGGAACAAGTGTAAGGAAACAAATCTTTTTATGGTTGTGACTGAGGATATTTTTGAAGAATATGTTGTTGTTCCACCTGTGGAGGAACTACCACCACCTTCTGAACTCACCCCACCCTTTGACCCACCAGACGTTGACTCAGTGATTTCACTAAATTCCCTCACTGGATTATCCTCTCCTGAGACTCTCAAATCAATTAGCTACATCAAAAATAACAATCTCATCATCCTTGTGGACAGTGGTAGAACCCATAAATTTATTCATTATCGCATTTCCAAAGAAGTTAATTATTACATCTGTGTCTTCAATATTTTTCAAATCATGATTGCCAATGGTGGTTCCATGAAATGTGGGGGACGATGTGAAAATGTGTGAGTCCAAATTGGTCAGTATAACCTTAAATCCCATATGTTTTCTATAGACATGGATGGTTGTGACATTGTTCTTGGTACCAAATTTTTATGCACTCTAGGCCACATTCTCATGGATTTTAAGAACTTAACCATGCAATTCCAACAGGGGGGACAACAGTATAAGTTCCAAGGAATCATCTAAGGCTCCCTTAAGATCATCAGTTCCCATTGCATGGAAAATCTCCTCAAAAAAGGTCATTCAGGAATTATAACCCAACTCTACTCCATTTATGCTATTGAGACACCGTCTGTACATCCTGACCTCCAATATATGCTCTCCCGCCACCATGTTGTTTTTACCACCCCCCAGGACCTTCCCCCTTCATGTGGAGTCCATGATCATTCTATCCCTCTCATCCGAGAAATCTTCCTCCCAATGTTCGGCGTTATCATCGTCCCTTTGCCCAGAAGAATGAAATTGACAAAATTGTTCATGAATAACTAGAAGTCGGTGTTATTTGTCCCGATACTAGCCCCTATTCTTCCCCTGTGGTCATGGTACTCAAGAAAGAAGGTACTTGGCACATGTGTCTTGCTTTTCGTGCCCCCAACAAACTCACAATCAAAAAAAAATTCCCCATTCATGTCATTGATTACCCGTTGGATGAATTGAGTGGTGCTCAATACTTCACCTAATTCGATCTACGTTCTAGCTACCACCAGCTCCTTATGAAAGAAGAATACATTCCCAAGACTACATTTCTCACTCATGATGGTCATTATGAATTCTTGGTAATGCCCTTTGGATTGTGTAATGCTCCTTACACTTACCAAAGTCTTATAAATAATGTCTTTCGTGCTTTTCTTTGTCATTTCATCTTATTTTTCTTTGATGGTATTCTCATCTATAGTAAAACTTGGCCATCCCATCTCTCCCATCTGAATCAATTTCACCATCTACTCTCTAGACATCAATTTTTCCTCCAACAATCTAAATGTTCTTTTGTTGTCTGAGAAGTGGAATACGTGTGTCATATTTTCGGCAAGGATGGTGTCTGTGTGGATCCTTAGAAAATTGAATCCATGCAAGATTGGCCTCACCCTAAAACTCTTATGATCTTGCGTGGTTTTCTGGGTTTAACGGGCTATTATAGGAAGTTTCTTCGGAGTTATGGAAAGATTCCAGCTCCTCTCACTTCCCTCCTTAAAAAGAATGCCTTCACTTGGAGTTCAATTGTGGATCATGCCTTGCAAGCCTTAAAAGATGTTATGTGCTCAACCCTTATCATAGCTCTCTCAGACGTCACAAAGACATTTGTATTGGAATGTGATGCTTCTGGGAAAGGAATTGGAGCCATCCTCATGGAAGACGGTAGGTCCTTGGCCTTCAATAGAAAACAACTTTCAGAGCGACATTTGGGCCAATCCATTCATGAAAAGGAAATTTTAGCTATTGTGCATATTTTTTGGCATCCTTATTTATCTGGTCAACGAATCCAAATCAAAACTAATAATCAGAGTCTCAAGTATTTCCTAGAACAACAAATTTTATCCCCAGCGCAATAAGAATGGGTGACCGAGCTATTTGGCTATGATTATGAGATCATTTACAAGAAGGGAAAGGAAAATGTAGTGCTCGATGTTCTTTCCTAGATATATGAAGAAGAAAGGTCACTTTTCTCCCTCTGCTTCATTGTACTAGATTGGCTCCAAGCTGTTCGTCACGAATGGTTGCAAGACTCCAAATTTTCTAGTCTGTTCCACCAATTGCAACACAATTCTTCAATTTCTCCAGGGTAGTCTTGGCATAATGAAGAGCTTCACTACAAAGGTCGTTTGTATTTATGAAAGTAATCCCAACTTAAATCCACAATGCTTTATGCACTTCATGCATCACCCATAGTTGAGCATTCAGGGTTTACCAAAACCTACAAACGGATCAAACATTCTTTTTTTTTCGGAGGGTATGAAACAGGACATCCATACCTTTGTGGTTGAATGTGAGGTCTGTCAACGCAATAAGAGAGAAACTTTCAAATCCCCAGGCACACTCCAACTGCCTCTGATTCCCCCTGCCATTTGGCAAGATATTTCTATGGATTTCATTGTGGGCTTATCATTTTTATTTCCACTCTATTATTGAAATGACCTAACTTGTCTCAAATGACTTTGAGAATGTATTTACTACATAAAATAAAATTACTAGGAGGTGTTGAAGCTTAACCCAGGAGTGGGCAACTTATATTTCAATATTCAGATCAAACTCAATGCTCTAGTAGGAGAGAAACAATCACTTGGACCCATGAAATATGGGCTAAGAAACAATTCCTTGGATCCATGAAATATGGGCAAGAAGCCATTCGTGAGATATAGTTTTGAAGGGATTTTTCAATGCTCTTTGACCCAAGCTTAGAAATCACAAGGACTTGACCAAAGACCACTAAATTTGTGTATTAACAACCGTTCATCCTTGGAAGCTTGAAATATGGGTGAATAAATAATTCCTTTGACTCCATTAAATATGAGCAAGAATCCATACCTTAGATATAGTTCTGAAGGGATTTTTCAATGCTTTGTGATCTAAGTCAAGACATATGAAATATCCGCAAGAAGCCATTCCTTAGATATAGTTCTGAAGGGATTTTTCAATGCTCTATGACATATGAAATATGGGGAAGAAGCCATTCATCAGATACAGTTTTAAAGGGATTTACCTAAATCTAGACATCACAAGGACGTGACAAAATGTCATTAAATTTGTGTATTAACAATAATTCATACAACATAATAACCTTCCTTTTAGTTTCTAGAATTGGAATTTAAAATATTTTCTGAAATTGGATTTTAGAACGGAAGAATTGCTTCTATGCTTTTAACAAATTTAAGCTTCAAATAACATATCGACTTATCAAGAATAGAAGCAAAATCTTCCACCTCATAGCCCAACAAAATGCTACCGACAACATGTCATCAGGGTACCTTCCTAACCTCTAAATGCAACATCCAATCAGCCAAAACCAACAGAGCAAAACATCAACAGCTAGAGAAAACCCTAGCTGCTAGCCGCAATGATAGTGCATCCCCAATTTTTTCATTCTTGAAAATTATTATTAAGTATTAAAATTAAAGTGGACCCAAAACTTATAAATCATGATAAAATTATAAAGGGGAAACATTTATAACTGATAAACTGAAAAGCAAAATTTTAGAATACCAATTTATATGGAAAGTTAAAAATACAAAGAATTAAATTTAAAATTAGAAATATTAAATAAATTATATGTGTAAAGTTTTAAATTTTTTTAAGATTGATATTTTAAAATAAGGTGGTTTAGAGATTAAGATATTGAATGCTTTGATAAATCTGATATTAAAATAAATCTAGTCCAGTTGTTATTCATTCAAAATATAAATGTACACTCCAAATAATAGCCAGGCAGAATTCCATATAGCAAATAATACCATTTCAAACTGAATTAAAAATATTGTTTACCAAACATAATGTTCCCATTTAGTAAAGAGCAATAATTATCCACCCAAAATTCATTTATCTATAAAGCAAAGCAGAATAACTAAACTACGCTGAAAGTAAAACCATTTTGAAGAGGAGAGGAGCGAATATTCAGATCTCCAAGGTTGCGGCCCCAATATTAAAACAACCAGCAAAGTCTTCCCCGACGTCAATTGCAATCCACTGTCCAGCTGACCATTGAAACAAATTATCAACACCACTCACAGAAATTCGGTCGCCACACAATGCAGCACAAATTATCATCGTTGGGGAAGAAAAGCCACAGACGTCCAGCCATCGTTGGGGTATCGTTTTCCTCGTGCCCTCAAAGGCACGAGGAAAACGATACCCCAACGATGGCACGAGGGTCGTATACGGTTCATCAAAGGCACGGCGTGGATCTGAATGAATCAGACATATCAACTGTTTTGTCTTCCCATATGTCCTTTAGGTGTCTCACTAATCAATTATTTGCATGGTTACATTGGTCATTTGAGTACATTGATTGATCATGCCAGCTTTAACAAACCTCCAACAAGCATTGGAGGTGAATTTTTTCGGTTTTTGCAGGTTATCATATTTTATTTTATATCTATTGTTATGTGTAAGATTTGTCTTTATTTAAGCAGTGTCATTTTCACAGTTTAGTTGTTCTATTTTTCTATGATAGGTTAGGTTCTAGGTTATTTTTCTTTGTAGATTTCCTTTATTACAATTTTTGTTATTTCTTAGTTTACAATATTGTTGGGTTTCTTTACTTCATTCCATCTGATGGAGTAGTTTCCTTGCATAATAGAGTGATTCACATGTGTACAAGTTTATTATTTTATGTATGCATTTTCTAATTAGTTGGTAGGTTGTTGTTGTTCAAGTCAAACTCTTTAGTGATTAACATTGTTGCATGCTCAAGCTTAGATGAGGGCACCCATTTTTTCACTATGAAAACTCTGATTCTATCAACCCGGTAGTGTTGAAGAGACAAATACGGAAAGTCTTGAGTCATATTATTATCTTTTCTCTTCAAGTTTTTGTATTGAGTCATTTCCCTAAGTTATTCAACGCCCCGTCCAACCATAGCGATATGGTGCCATTACTTTTACTTCTTCGTTTTTTCTTCATACTAAGGGAAATGTTTTCATCATTACCTTTATCTTAACAAATCATCCCTGATCAACTCTAACACGTTATTTGAGGGGTGATCCAGAATCTAGAGAACTTTATGTTGATGTTTGGGTAGTTGCAGGAGGTATTCCTTTGTGGACAACTTTTCTTAGAGAAGAAGAAGATTCCATAAGTGAAAGGAAGACCATTGAACACTTGAAGAACACCCCAGAAAAGAATGAACTGAAATAGAAGACCATAGAAGAGAAGTCGACCCACAAGAAATAATTAAAGTGAAAATTGGAAGAGAATTTGACCCACAGAAATAATAAATTAAATATGAAGACCCAAAATAAGAAGTCGGCCCAGACAAACACCCATATTAGTATAAATACAAGTTTGGGTAAGTTCATTTGTATAGACACATAGTCCTCCTTCTATAGTATGCACTAGGAAGTTGCAACTACAGTTGCAGCAGTTTCTCTATTTTTGGTTTTGGGTTTTCTTGGAGAGTGTGCCCAACTTGGGGAAGGATATTCTTCGTGACTCTTGGTTAACTCTCTTTTGTGCTACCTCTCGAGGAGTTATATTAAGGTTGGGTGGCAATTCCCAGT
Source organism: Picea mariana (assembly GCA_032191745.1). NCBI lineage: Eukaryota > Viridiplantae > Streptophyta > Pinopsida > Pinales > Pinaceae > Picea > Picea mariana. Next base: position 36,379 of record JASDQU010505527.1, on the reverse strand, counting down.
TTTCTTGTGCAGTTATAGTAGTAGTTGCATTTGCAGTAGAAATTGCACTTGCAGTTACCAGTTCTACCAGTTTTGTGGTGTGCTAGTGATGCGCCAATTCTATGGTGACTCGGTTGTCTACCCTCGCCAAGGTTTTTACAAGAAGAAGAGATAAGTATTTGGTTCTTCATTATTTATTTTCTCTTGTGATTAGAGGTTATTCATGGTTGTATTGGAATATTCTCTCCAAAAAAAGTTGGTTGGGTTTTTCCCTGAGTTTGGGGTTTTCCTAGGATAAATCTTTGTTTCTTCTTGTGCTTGTTTATCTACTACTTATATATTTCAATATATTATTATTAAATGTTAAAAGAATATAACAATGCTATGGTAAATAAAATGTTAACGAAACTATTGAAAATCTAACATGGTATCAGAGCTAATTACCTTCAGAACAGTCTAACCACTAGAAGGAAGATCGTGAGATTTGCCACTGCACATGCAATTTTTCGCTTGCACAGTTTCTTTGTTAAGCTCATTGACACTTGGAAAAAGGCCATTTATCCAAGGAGTGAAAACAAATCCAAAGGGATCTTAGATCTAGTGCACTCTGAGGAATCCAAAGAGTTGGAGGAAGTTGTGACGATGTCTCTTAGAGTCTAGGTTTGCATATAATGTTTGATATTTTATATTGGTGCAACCTAAGTAAGTGTTGTAACTAGAATAACAGTCTTTAGAGTTAGATTATTGTTATTTCTATCAAATGTTTAGTAACACTTGAATATTGTTGTTATTATGATCAGTAAGTAAAAGATCATTGTTCATGTTGGCATAGGGGCAGAGCCAGGGTTCAATGCTTCAAAAATGCAGCCAAAAAACCCTAACTACCATCCCTTTTGGCAACACCTGCGAAGAAGATGATGTCTCACCCAAGGTAGAGGCAGTGGGGGTTGCAAGACTCAAGTGTATACAACCTAGCTGGGACACAGATATATGATCAAAACACTTTAACAAAGCACTTAGATAACCATATACAATAGGTTATGATTCTTATTCACATCACAGATTAACCCTTATTACATAATAGCGCAGTAACAATCAATATCTAACCCTTAAAACCTCTTAGCACATATCATAAGCTCATATATAACATTCATCATACATAAAGCACTAAGCATTCATAGGTCTATCTATCATACATCAAGATTAGTGCACTAAGAAGATAAATACATAAATAACATGAAAAACTTTGCACAAAGAATATCAACACATGATATACATGGTTCACCGCAGTGTGGGGCTACGTTCACCAACTTATTCTTCTTATTTATTAGTACCCTTCAATCTTCTTACATTCTCATGCTCCTATGCACAAAGCCACAGATCCAACTTCACACTAGACAGGTGATTTATGTACAGCGCACTAGATCCACCTTCCTCAAAATCAGGTCAAGGCACAAAGCCTCACATAGTTAGTCTGCACAAAGCCTCTTACAATCACTTTCACTTAGCCCTGCAAGTCTTAACACAAAGTATGCACAAAATCCAACAACGTTTCTCCACACTTAGCAACCTTTACATATTCTTGCACAAAGCCAACTTCGACTGCACTAAGCCATTGACCTCCCTTCCTTACATCACCTAGCTACTTATTTATACATTAAAAAAAGGCCTAAGCATGGGTAAAACCATGGGATGACCACCCATACTTGTTACATAAACCCTAAAAGCCCAAAAATCTTGCAAAATGAGCGATATTTAGTGATCTCCGTGTTGCCTAGGCACTTTGTCTTCGACTAGCCTGTCGAAGTCCCAAAAATGGTCAAACATGACCAACATTTCCTCAAAACTTGGTTGATGGACAATAGGCCCTCAAAACTGACATGTAACTCATCCCGAGTCACTCTGATCTTGGCAATACTGCTTCGAAGGCCTCGAGCTTAGCTCGTTCATTCTCAACTTGTTTCTTCGCCAAAGCCTCCTTCTTGGAAAACTCTTGAATTAATTACTCGGTGACATGCCCTTCTAGGCATTTATCCACTATCGTAACTACTTGTTCTAGCTGTGAGCCTTGTCCTTAGATCTCTTCAAAAATCATGCAAGCTTCATCCTGCACCAGTTGGAGCCTCTGTGTCACTTCCATGACTTTTCTCTGGATGGCAATAACCTGTTGTTGGACTACGTGATACTCCTACGACCTATTTATCTTCTCAGTTTTAGTAAGTATCTTCATCTATGCTTGTACGGTGGATGCCTGCTACTTCGCCTCTTGGAGTTGTGTTTCCAATTTCCTCATCTCTAGGTCTATGCACTTCAATCACTCCAATTTCCAATTTCCTAGCAAGGCGCTCATAGGTCTATGAACTTCAATCACTTAGGTCTATGCATGACTTACATTGATAAACTAAATCTAATTATTCCTAGGTTGAACGATGTTAGGCTTCCATCCAGTTCTCGGGAAATTGTTTCCCTTCACCCATATCCAGGAAAGCCCCGGAATAGATCTCTTGTAGAGATTCCCTCCCTAGAAAGGTTTATCCAAGACCTGCAATATGAACTTGAAGGTGCAAGTCTTAATAATCCTATACGAGGAGGAATGATCCTCTTAAAAACTCAAGATGACAACTTAAGTAAGAAATATCGAATCGACGGATGAGAATTCGTCGGGAAAACTACAGTTTCCCCACAACCATTAGATTAGCAGGAGAAGGTAGGGTGTTAAAGGCCTTACCACTTGGTTTTCCTCTATCTTCGTGAATAGTGAGGAAATCTGAATTGTAGACCCCCAGGCTCCATGAGAACATCTGGACCGTTGGTTTTTCCATGTCCAAAGAGCAGTAGGAAAGGGTGCGGCATCAGGACCGATATGAACCATCAGATCTTAGCTAGGAAACCCGACAGTCGTTAGATCCATAGGGAGATAGACAAGGGTTAAGCCTCGTGAATAGGGGAAAAAGGATCTGAACCATCCATCTGAGGAGGACAAGTGGCAGAGATCCAGGGAACTCGTGAACTTGAAGGTTCGCGAGGTAGGAGTCCAAAAGTTGGATGCTCCAAGTCATGAATGGCGAAGCCACGAGAGGATCAGACCCATCCATCCGAGGAGGACAGATGGTAGAGATATAAGGATTTCATGAACTTGGAGGTTCGCGAGGTAGGAGTCCAAAAGTTGGATGCTCCAAGTGGCGAATGGCGAAGCCACGAGAGGATCAGACCCGTCCATCCTAGTAGGACAGGTGGCAGAGATCCAGGGATCTCATGAACTTGGAGGTTCACGAGGTAGGAGTCCAAAAGTTGGATGCTCCAAGTTGCGAATGGCGAAGCCACAAGAGGAGCAGACCCGTCCATCCAAGGAGGACAGGTGGAAGATATCTAGGGATCTCGTGAACTCGGAGGTTCGCGAGGTAGGAGTCCAAAAGTTGGATGTTCCAAGTCGTGAATGGTGAAGCCACGAGCGGATTAGACCCGTCCATCCGAGGAGGACAGGTGGCAAGATCTAGGGATCTCATGAACTTAGAGGTTCACAGGGTAAGGGTCCAAGCATTTGGTACTTCAAGTCATAAGACGCGAGGAGCGAGGAAGAAGGGTATTCATTGGATCTGGGTTGCAGGAGAATCGTCGGATCTACACGTAGGATCGTGTATCGGGGTTTCGTAGGTTGAAGCCCATGATCTTGGCAATAGAAGATAAAAAGTCGTGAAGCACGATATCTTGACGAGATCAGAACTGCCCATTATTTGGGATGCGTGTCAAGAGATCCCGAGGAGTCAGGGATCGGAGAATCGGAGAACCCGAAGGTAAGAAACCCTTGCAACTTGGAATCGCGAAACGCAATATCCTGACGGAAGGATGTGTGGGGCCACAGTTGGAGAGGTGGAGGACAGGTGGCACGCCATACCGAGGATCAGGGAAAATAAAGATTGAAACACCCTGACATCATCTGAGCCATCCATTCAGAGGGACAGGTGTCTGAAATTTGAAGTGAGTCAGCATAGTCGTCATCAGGAAATCAGAGTTCCTAAGGTCAAAGGAACCAGGACATCGAAAACCCTGAAACCCTGACATAGAGGTTTGGCTACGGTCCCGGGGTAGTGGTCACATGGACCATAGGCTCATCCTGGAGGGCTAATACGCTAGGGGCACATCGGGGATCGGAAGATCGCAAAATCCAAATAGGAACTACGTTCAAATTGCACCATGGTCATGACCCGCGAATGCATGAGGATGGAGAAGAAGAAAGAAAAAGCCAGTTTGCATTGGGTCTCCAGGGTTATTTAAGGGCTCGAGTCTGAGAGAGGACCGGAAAAATCTGAAATAGGTAGTGGGTACACCCTAATTCTTTCTACTGTGCTCTTGGAAGCTTCTTCCCTCTGATCGCACACTTCTTGCAGAGTGTTAGGAACTGCTTGGATTTCTAGCTCCATTACTCTTTCTTGAAGCTACCGAATGGCCTCAATGAACTTCCTTACTTTTGTCTCAGTTGACTCTGATTCTTCCTATGCTACGCTCAACACAGAACAAAGTGCTCTAGCTAGTGCCTTCTTCCTCACAATTTTTTATGCGAGTAGTTGGTATTTTTCTTCCTGTATCTTCACATTGTTCTTCTCGAACTTCACCTGGATTTCATTTTTCTCCTGTTGCGCAAATTGAAGTTTCTCTAGGGCATCCTCCTTTTCCTTCTTCATGGATTTTGTAGCTTGTTCCTCTTCTTCCTGGGCTCGATGAAGGTGAGCCTCTGTCACATCTAGTGATCTTCGCATTTGGGTGGGCTCATCCCCCAATTCTTCACTTTCATATGAAGAAGGCGCAGTAAGAATTGCGTGGCTCAACTAAATAGCTTCTTGTATGTCTTTGAGCTCCTTCTCTATTCTATCATACATCGACTCTTTGTTTGCTCCATGTCTCTGGAAGATGTCTTTTGAGGCATCCTCTATGGTTGCAATGATGAGATCTACATTGTCAAATGTGAGCACGTTCTTTGACTGAGGCTTATTGGCACGAGACTTCTTTCTTGCTGAAGGTTTCTCTGGAGAAACCTTCCTCTTATGTGATGCTTCTATTGTGGTGAGGGGATCCTTTGGTGGTGTAGCTTCACCTTTTTCTTTCTTGTCTCCTTCTTCCCCTCTTTCTTCTTGGTTCACTTTGTCTCCTTCTCCTCCCTCAAGTGGATCGGGCCTACTTTCCTCCGATTCATTGTCCTTCTCATCACTATCTATGTTCTGTACTTACTCATTTTTCTTATTTTTCGTTGCACTGCTCTATCCATCATACTCAGTTCGGGTGACCAAAGGATGTCCAATGATGTCGTGGTCAGAGAGTTTTTCATCTTCAACCAGTACAAGGAATTATGTTGCCCATTCCTTAGTGATCTCTTCCATGTATTCATCAGTCCATTTATAGTAGGACTACAACTCTTCCTTTCTTTCATCCCCACATGCATGGACGTAGATGAAGTGTCAGCCTATGCGAAACTTCACTAGCGACCTGTATTGATGTAAGGTATTCAGGGTCATCCACATAAATGCTTCAATGGAGTGAATCAGTTGTAGGTAGTAGGTATGAAAGAAAACATTCAACTGCCATTGCTTCACCATATCATTCATATACCACAAGGTGGTGAACCTCATGGCTAATGGTTCTGATGGCTCAACTTTCGGGAAGGTTGTTCCTTCCAGCATTTTTCAGGTGACAAATGCGATTAAAATCATCATCCAAGTGAAGTGAAATCTGTAGCCTTGGTGTTGCGCTTCACGGTAGTCCTTCTCCAACTCATTGACGAGGTAGCTTGCCCAGTTCATATGCATTCCTTCAACAAACTTCCCTATGAGGTCAACTATGAACCCTGTGACTTGTGTCACATGGTTCTTTCTAATGAGATTTCTAGCGATAAGATGACAAGCTAGGCACAGTAATCCATCTTATATGGAGGCTACCTTGTAGCCTCGCTTCCCCTTCCCCACATCTCCATAGGCTTCCTTTATACATTGTGTCAGGGAGCGATATGCAACCCTTCCTGAGTAGAACTGTTGAGGGTCTAGTCCCTGCATGCTCAGTCATGTAATGAGGTGAATCAGTGTTGGATCCACAGTGACACACCTGTCAAGCCACAAATACCCTCCATGGTATCACGACAGGAGTATTTTAACGCATGTGTTAACCTCCCGATGTCGGTCGAAGTGGGGAATATTCATCAGGTTAAAGATTGTCGATCTCGCGATCTCCTTAATCCATGACTAGGGAAATATCTTTGGCTTCTTCACAGTCATCTTCGTTAGGTACCTATGCGGTGCGAGCATTGCATAGTTCTTCCAGTCTTCGAGGTTGAAGTCATGCATCTTGAGAGCTGGGATCAGTCCCAACTGAGGCTCAACTACATGTATCCCTTTCGGGAAGTATGCAGTGATCAACATGTACTCGAAATCATGGGGGAACTATCATGGCTAACTACACCAGCCAAAGGTGGGATGTACTTCGGCAGGAATGACGAGATTTGCTTCGCGTTAGCTAGATCATCGCGGTGCTTTCTTCTTTTCTCAGTCATGGTTTGGCTAGACCGACGTGCATTCAAGGAGGATTCTTGCAATCCTCCAGTCGATGATGCCTATATTCCTATAGATATGACTTTTTGGGCCATGAGGTCTATCAAAATCTCCTCCACATACTTATCTAGCGCACTATGCTCGCCCAAGATTAACACTTGTAATAAAGGAGAGCGGATAGGCAAACATATGGATGGGGTAATCAAACGTACAAGGGGTTCTAAACAATACAACGTAGTATGCAACCAATTCTTTGTTAGCTCATATATCTCATTTTGCAAAAGTTGGTCCCAGCACAACATTTGATGGATTAAATAAGCAATGCCGTAACATATTCCTCCAATGGGTAGGAATGCCTCAATCAATACATTTCCATCTATTATGGTGTGATCTCAATGGTCCAATGGCGATCTTTTCAACAATAATTGTGTTTCAAACCATTCCATAGAATCATTCTAATGGTCTAGATGCCTCCAACGGTCATATAACATCCCCATGGTGAAGTTCCATTCTGCATTGTTTTGTTATTTTGGCGAGGTTTGAGTTCTCCAATCCTACCTTCTACGAAGTCTTTTTTGGAACTTCCTGTAGTTTTTCTAACTTTTCATTCTTCTTACTGAGATTTCTTACCTTCTTTCCTATGATCTGAGGCTATGGATTCCTCTTTCCATTATTTTTATTATATTCTCTTAGCATGGTAAGTTCACATTGTTGAGGATCTTTCAAAGGGTTCAAGTGTAATACCTCTTCTTTTACTATTTATGGGGTGGATGCTCTTCTTTCCTACGTGGACAAGTTCTTTAAGACTTCTTGTTTTCTTTCAACTTTGACCACTAACTCTATGGCCCTCTATTTCTTCGACTTATTCTCTTGTTCTTCTATTAGTCATGCTATTTTTCTGGCTATGAAGTCCCTTAATTCTTTCTTTTTTTGTTCTATATCTTCCTCCTTTGCTTTCCTTCGGATCTGATCTTTCTCAATCTAGGTCTTTCCTAACAAAAGTGAAAAAGGAGCATTGTTCTCAACAAACTTAATGACTTCAACTTCTTCTTCGGTCAATGTTTCATAATCATAGGTATATTAGTAACTCTTCCACATAGGGTTATCATCTTTCCTTTAAAAATTCCTATCCTTCCTAGTGAAGGAACCATAGCAAGCTTTCCCAAAATTTCCCAAGAGATTTCTGGCATAATATTCACATGTGTTTCCTCATCCAAGACACAGTCTATGTCGAAGTCTCCTATTATTTTTTCTATGCACTGCTTCTCTTTTAAGATCTCTGGTAAACTGGTGTCTTTGTGATCATTCTGTGTTTCTTTCATATGGAATAACAAAGTCTTTGATTCTTTCTAGTTCTTTAACATATCCTTAGTTTCTTGACCTTCTTCATAGCTTTCTTGTCTCATGTTCATCTTTTCAACTTTGGAAATCATTCTAGGGAAATCCTCAACCTCATGACTAATAGTTTTACAACAAAGACAAATAGGACTTATACAAGGGCATTCCTTAGAAAGATTTCCTGGTCATCTATAGTTATAATACAATGCCAATCCTCTCTTTATTTTAAATGATCCCCAACCCTTCCTGTACTGCGCAATGGGATCACCATGTTGGACCTGCAATCTTCAAAAATTCTTTCTAGGTTCTTGCATCAATTTTTTAGTCCAAAAATTCTTTCTATGCATAGGAATAACATATCTTTCACTATCTCTATCAAATTTATTTAGATCAAATATTTATTCTAGTTGTACCCTAGTTTTCAGACTAGGACAGAATATATCAAATATACCTAGATTCAGACTTTTGAAGAAAAAATTTCCACTTATCTTACCTTTACCAGAGCACAAAGTTTTAATATCTACCTCTTTCCTTCATATCTGACTTCTTTCTCAGCACAGAGCTTTGCAAGTCAAGTAGAATACTTTGCACTACATCAACATATCTATTCTCAAAGATTTCTTTGTGCTTCAGTTCTCTGTTTTTAGATCTTGATGTAAAAATCAAGATCTAACCCCTAAAACCTCTTAGGACATATCATAAGATTAGATGTAACATGCATCATACATAAAACACTAAGCATTAATAGATCTATTTATCATACATCAAGATCAATGCACTAAGAAGATAAATACATAAATAACATGACCAACACTGCACAAAGCATATCAACACAGGATATACGTGGTTCACCCCAGTGTGGGGCTACGACCACCAACTTCTTCTTCTTCTTTATTAGTCTCCTTCAATCTTCTTACATTCTCCTTCTCTTGTGCACAAATCCACAAATCCAACTTCGCACTGGACAGGTGATTTGTGTATAGCGCACTAGATCCACCTTCCTCAAAATTAGGTCAAGGCACATATCCTCACACAATCTTTCTACACAAAGCCTCTTACAATCACTTGCACTTATCCCTGCAGCTCTTAAAACATAGTATGCACAAAAGCCAACATTTTTTCTCTGCAATTAGCAACCTTTACATATTCTTGCATGAAGCCAACTTTGACTTCACTAAGCCAATGACCTCATATTCTTGTTGGCATCCCATACCTGTTACATAAACCTTAAAATCCCAAAAATCCTGCAAAATGAGCGATATCCTACAATCTCCACTTTGCCTGGGCACTTCGTCTTCAACCAGCCTGTCGAAGTCCCAAAAATGGTCAAACATGACCAATGTTTCCTCAAAACTTGGTCGAGGACCAACAATTCAGTATTATCGATGCACATGTTTACAAGATAAATTAATCTCCTCTACGAGATGTTCCTGGTTCTTGAACTTACTCCAGGTAGGTTATCTTGTAAATTTGATGGATGTTACCATGGAAATGTTGTTATTCGTGTCTCTTGTTCTGGGTAGGTTACCATGGAGGAATGATTGGTCACAACACTAGAAGAGTGTTGTTTTTATTTCTTGTTATTGTATTTTTTGGCTCCTGTTCCAAGAAGTGCACAAGTGATATCTCTGAGAAGGAGCTAATGTGATGATTGTTCCTATTCTTGTTTTTATTATTGTTCTTATTATAAGAGTATTATTCTTATCTATTTTTTTCCCTTGTTGTTTCTCTTGTTCCATGAAAGTCACAAGTGATATCTCTAATAGGGATCTATAATGACAGTTGGAGGAGGAAAAAATTAGATGATCTTTAACTGAGACATGAAACATACTATCCAAACATATAATCATGCACATGATCATACAGATCCGTGTACCAAAAGAGAAGAGAACAAAGTTAATACCTTCTGGCAAGAGAGGTACTTTTGTGGGATACATAATATCTCATATGGAGATTGATTGTAATGAGAATAAGGCTCTGAAGATGACCATACAGATCCCTCTGGTTCAATTGATCACTCTTCATATCAAAAGGAAGATTTAGTAGAGCCAGAAGGGCCTACCCAAAAATGTTGCAGTCACCAAGAAGAGACCAACATGGTACCGTGATACTTTCCAGGATGCAAAGAGAATGTAGTTATATGGAATTGATGATCCATATAATGAGAAGGAGTAGATGGCTCCACCAGTGGTGAGGAAGTTGGCCCTGCCAAGTACAAACTTAGAAGGAGTTAGCCCTCAGTATCTAGTAGGGAAGAGAAACCTCCTAGTACAGTTCATATGAGATCATACTTCAGAGGAAGTCAAAAGATGACTCCAAATATTATATAGAGAGTGTCAAGATTTACAGGGAGCATGTGGACTTAGAGTGATCTTGATCTCATAGAGATTTAGTTGAATCAGAAGAATACATAATTATTCATAGGGATTTCCCCCTCAGATTCAGGTGGGAGAGAGAGACGTCTTCTAGGTCTGACATAAAGGTGCCATGAGTTCAGAAGGATAGATCTAACCTTCTGAGAATTCGAGGAGATATGAGACCACTTAAGAAGATTCCCTTGTTTTATTGACAGAGGAAGAATTCAGTTAGAAGGAATGGGATATGGATTTTTCCTCTGTTCTATAGACCACACAAGTTTTCCAGCTATGTGGTGCTGATGAGAAAAATTGATGATTCAGAACCTTCCAATTTTTTGAGAAAGTTGTTAAGAACCAAGTGTGTGGAAGGATGAAATGATGGAATAGCTTCCATAGATCATGAATAATGATGTGTGGAAAGTGGTTTTGAGACCAGAAGGGAAGACAATGGAGACTTCCAAGCTTATCTACAATATCAAGCATGTTGGAGATGGTAGCATAGAGATGTACAAAGCTTGATTTGTGGCAAGACGATTCTACCAGAAAGAGGGAGAAGAATAGGATGATACACTTGCTCTAGTATCTAGAAGAAGTGTACATAGAGAAACCACAAGGTACAAGAGAAGGAGTCTCATGTTTGTAGATTGAAGAACAATTTTCATGGGATTAAGCAGGAACCCAAGGCAGGATATACCAAATAGTTATTTTGATGAGCTTGGGGATGGTTGCCCCTTGATATTGGATGAAATGCTTCTTACAAGAGATGATAAGCTCACATATGGGTGCAAGAGGGAACTCACTTCCTAGTTTGAGATCAAGGATTTAGGTTTGATGAATTATTTCTTGGGATTGGAGGTGTGTCAGAGACTAGATGAGATTTTCCTTAGCCAAGATAAATGTACTGTTGAGATCCTGAAAATATTTGGGATGATGGAATACAAGTCCATGACCACACATATGATGAAAAATATGAATATCTTGGCTGATTCATCTTCATATTTGTATGTATATATAGTTGATCATATCCTTGATGTATCTGGTTAACACCAGGTCAGACATATGTTTTTCACTGAACACTTTGAGTCAGTACATGGTTGAGCCTAGAAATGTACCTTAAATAACAACAAAACATTTTTTGAGGTACGTACATGGTACAGTTGGATATGGATTGAGTTATTTCTCGAATGGAGATGTGAAGCTGTAGGGTTATACATACTCTGACTGGACATGTGAAGCTATAGGGTTAATTGTTTCATAGTTATGGACATTATTGGAGTGCATGGTAGTAGTCTTATGACTACTAGTTGATTGCATATCATGACTATGGTTAATGGAATGGTAGTAGCTTAGTGCTACTAGTTTATTTTTGCATAGTCATGAGATACCATTGGATAGAATGGTAGCATCTTAATGTTACTAGTTGATTTACATGTAATTGAGACAACATGGTAGTATCCTTGTGTTGCTAGTTGATTGCTAGGTGGTCGTGGAGACTATTGGAAAGCATGGTAGTAACTTTGTGCTACTAGTTGATTGTTGGGTTGCATGGTACTAGCTATGTGCTACTATTTGATTGCATTTTTGTGCTACCATATGGCATGG
>JASDQU010505527.1:8452-22047 GCA_032191745.1 Picea mariana | reverse complement strand
TGGAGGAGTTACGTTAAGGTTGGGTGCCTATGCCAAGTTGTTTTTTGAAGTTACAGTAGTAGTTTCATTTACAGTAGCAATTGCACTTGCAGTTACGAGTTCTGTCAGTTTTGTGGTGTGCTAGTGATGCACCAATTCTGTGATGACTCAGTTGTCTACCCTCGCTAAGGTTTTTAAAAGAAGAAGAGATAAGTATTTGGTTCTTCATTATTGATTTTCTCTTGTGATTATAGGTTATTCATGGTTGTATTGGAATATTCTCTCGAAGAAAAGTTGGTTGGGTTTTTCCCCGAGTTTGGGGTTTTCCTAGGATGAATCTTTGTTTCTTCTTGTGCTTGTTTATATACTACTTATATATTTCAATATATTATTATTGAATGTTAAAAGAAGATAAATATGCTATGGTAAATAAAATGTGAACAAAACTATTGAAAATCTAACATGGTATCGCATCTAATTACCTTCAGAACAGTCTAACCACTAGAAGGAAGATCGTGAGATTTTCCACATTGCTGAGATTTTCCATCGAACATATAATTTTTCTCTGCACAGTTTTCTTTGTTAAGCTCATTGACACTTGGAAAAAGGCGATTTATCCAAGGAGTGACAACAAATCCAAAGGCATCTTAAATCTAGTGCACTCCGAGGAATCCAAAGAGTTGGACGGTTGTGACGATGTCTCTTAGAGTCTAGGTTTGCATATAACGTTTGATATTTTATATTGCTGCAACCTAAGTGTTGTAACTAGAATAAGAGTCTTTAGAGTTAGATTATTGTTATTGATATCAATTGTTTAATAACACTTGAATATTGTTGTTATTATGATCAGTAAGTAAAATCTCATTGTTCATGTTGGCATAGGGGTAGACTCAGGGTTCAACGCTTCAAAAATGCAGCAAAAAACCCCTAAATACCATCCCTTTTAGCAACACCTATTAAGAATATGAAGTCTCACCCGAGGTAGAGGCAGTGGGGGTTGCAGGACTCAGGTGTATACAACCTAGCTGGGACACAGATCTATGATCACAACACTTTAACATGGCACTTATCTAACCATATACATTAGGTTATGATTCTTATTCACATCGTGGATTAACTCTTATTACATAATAGTGCAGTAACAATCAAGATCTAACCCTTAAAACCTCTTGGCACATACCATAAGCTCATATATAACATTCATTATACATAAAGAACTAATCATTCATAGATCTATCTATCATACATCAAGATCAGTGCACTAAGAAGATAAATACATAAATAACATGAAAAACTTTGCACAAAGCATATCAACACATGATATACGTGGTTCACCCCATTGTGGGGCTACGTTCACCAACTTATTCTTCTTCTTTATTAGTCTCCTTCAATCTTCTTAAATTCTCCTGCTCCTATGCACAAAGCCACAGAGCCAACTTCGCACTAGACATGTAATCTATGTACAGCGCGCTAGATCCACCTTCCTTAAAATCAGGTCAAGGCACAAAGCCTCACATAGTCTTTCTGCACAAAGCCTCTTACAATCACTTGCACTTAGCCCTGCAAGTCTTAACACAAATTATGCACAAAATCCAACAATGTTTCTCCACACTTAGCAACCTTTACATATTCTTGCACGAAGTCAACTTCGACTGCACTAAGCCAATGACCTCCCTTACTTACATCACCTAGATACTTATTTATACATTAAAAAAGGGCCTAAGCATGGGTGAAACCATGGGTTGACCACCCATACTTATTACATAAACCCTAAAAGCCCAAACATCCCGCAAAAGGAGCGATATCCAACAATCTCCGTGTCACCTAGGCACTCCGTCTTTGACCAGCCTATTGAAGTCCCAAAAATGGTCAAACACGACCAATGTTTCCTCAAAACTTGGTCGATGGCCAACAAGCCCCCAACACTGACCTGTAACTCATCCCAAGTCACTCTAATCTCAGCACTACTACTTCAAAGGCCTCGAGCTTTCTCGACTTTCTTATTTTCCAGAGCCTCTTGCTCAACAAACTATTGAATTAATTGCTTGGTGACATGCCCTTCTAGGCATTTATGCACTGTTGTAACTACTTGTTCCAGCTGTGAGCCTTGTCCTTAGATCTCTTCAAAAATCGTACAGGGTTTGTCTTGCATTGGTTGGAGCCTCTATGTCACTTCCATGAATTTTCTTTGGATGGCAATAACATGTTGTTGGACTACGCGTTGCTCCTGTGACCTATTTATCTTCTCAATTGTAGTAAGTATCTTCATCTGTGCTTGCACGGTGGATGCCTGCTGCTTCGCCTCCTAGAGTTGTGCTTCCAATTTTTTTAGCTACGTATCTTCTGGAAGGCGCTCATAGGTCTATGCACTTTAATCACTTAATTGCTTACACTCTAAAGGAAACACCGTAATCTTTCTACTGCACTCCTTGAAGCTTCTTCCCTCTGATCACACACTTCTTGCAGAGTGTTAGGTACTGCTTGGATTTCTAGCTCCATTACTCTTTCTTGAAGCTACTGAATGGCCTTAGCGAACTTCCCTACTTTCATCTCAGTTGACTCTAACTCTTTCTGTGCTATGCTCAAAAAATAATGAAGTGCTCTAGTTAGTGCCTCCTTGATCACAATTTGTTATGCGAGTAGTTGGTGTTTTTCTTCCTGTATCTTCACATTGTTCTGCTCGAACTTCGCCTGAATTTCATTTTTCTCCTGTTGCGCAAATTGAAGTTTCTCTAAGGAATCCTCTTCTTTCTTCATGGATTTTGTATCTTGTTCCTTTTCTTCCTGGGCTCGATGAAGGCGAGCCTCTGTCACATCTTCTAATATTCACAATTGGGTGGGCTCATTCCCCAATTCTTCACTTTCTGATGAAGAATGCACAATAAGAACTACGTGGTTGAACTGGATAACTTCTTGTATGTCTTTGAGCTCCTTCTCTATTCTATCATACATTGAATCCTTCTTTGCTCTATGTCTCTGCAAGATGTATTTTAAGGCATCCTCTATGGGTGTGATGATGAGATCTACATCGTCCACTGTGAGCACGTTCTTCGACTAAGGCTTATTGGCACGAGACTTCTTTCTTGCCGAAGGTTTCTCCGGGGAAACCTTCCTCTTCTGCAATGCTTCTACTGTGGTGAGGGGATCCTTTGGTGGTGTAGCTTCACCTTTTTCTTTCTTGTCTCCTTCTTCCCCTCGTTCTTCTTGGTTCACTTTGTCTCCTCCTCCTCCCTCGGGTGAATTGGGCCTATTTTCCTCCGATGCATTGTCCTTCTCATCACTGTCTATGTTCTGTACTTACTCCTTTTTCTTATTTTTCTTTGCACTACTCTATCCATCATACTTAGCTCAAGTGACCAAAGGACTTCTGATGACGTCGTGGTCGAATATTTTTTCATCTTCGACTGGTACAAGAAATTATGTTGCCCATTCCTTAGTGATCTCTTCCATGTATTCATCAATCAATTTATAGTAGGACTGCAACTCCTTCTTGCTTTCATCCCCACGTGAAGTGATGTATATGAAGTGTCAGTCTGTGCAGAATGTCATTAGCGTCCTGTATTGATGCAAAGTATTCAGGGTCATCTACATAAATGCTTCAATGGAGTGCGTAAGTTGTAGGTAGTAGGTATGAAATACAACATTTGACTGCCACTACTTTGCCATATCGTTCATATACCACAAGGTGGTGAACCTCACAACCAATGGTTCTGATGGCTCAACATTCAGGAAGGTTTCTCCTTCCAACATTTTCCAGGTGACAAATGCGATTAAAATCATCATCCAACTGAAGTGAAATTTGTAGCCTTGGTGTTTCACTTCATGGTAGTCCTTCTCCAACTCATTGACAGGGTAGCTTGCCTAGTTCATATGCATTCCTTCGACAAACTCCCTACGAGGTCGACTACGAACCCTGTGACTTGTGTCAAATAGTTCTTTGTGATGAGATTTCCGGTGATAAACTAACAAGCTAGGCACACTATTCCATCCTAGATGGAGGCTACCTTGTAGCCTCACTTCCCCTTCTCCACATCTCCATAGGCTTCCTTTATACATTGTGCCAGGGAGAAATACGAAACCTTTCCTGGGTAGAACTGCTAAGGGTTTGGTACCTGCATGCTCAGTCATGTAATGAGGTGGATCAATGATGGATCCACAGTGATGCACCTATCGAGCCACAGATACCCTCCATGGTATCACGATAGGAGGATTTTAACGCACATGTTAACCTCTTGATGTCAGTCGAAGTGGGGGATATTCATCACGTTCAAGATCGTCGATCTCACGATCTCCTTAATCCACAGTTGGGGAACTATATTGGGCTTCTTCATAGTCATCTTCATCAGGTACCTATGCAGTGCGAGCATCGCATAGTTCTTCCGCTCTTCGAGGTTGAAATCGTTCATCTTGAGAGCTGGGATCAGTCCCAACTGAGGCTTGAATATGTGTATCCCTTTTGAGAGGTATGCAGCGATCAACATGTACTCAAAATCATGGGGGACACTCTTACATCTAGCTACAACAACCAGAGGTGGGATGTACTTTGGCAAGAACGACAGGATCTGCTACGCATTGGCCAGATCATTGCAATGCTTGCTTCTTATCTCAGTCATGGTTTGGCTAGTCTGACATGCATTCAAGGGGGATTCTTGTAATCCTCCAGTCGATGATGCTTATATTCTTATAGAAATGACTTTTTGAGCCATGAGGTCTATCAAAATCTCCTCCACATATTTCTCTATCACGCTATGCTCGCCCGAGATTAACACTTGTAATGAAGGAGAGTGGATAGGTGAACATATGGATGGGGTAACCAAATGGATGACGAGGTCAAAACAATACAAAGTGGTATGCAACCAATTCTTTGTTAGGTCATATATTTCGATTTGCCAAAATTGCTCTCAGCATAATGTCCGACGGATTAAATAAGCAATGTCGTCACATATTCCTCCAATGGGTAGGAATGCCTCAATTAATACGATTCCATCTGTTATGGTGTGATCTCAATGGTCCAATGGCGATCTTTGCAGCTATAACTATGTTTCGAACCATTCCATAGAATCATTCTAATGGTCGGGATTCCTCCAACAGTCATATAGCTTCCCCATGCTGAAGTTCCATTCTATGTTGTTTTGTTATTCCGGCGAGGTTTGAGTTCTCCAATCCTGCCTTCTGCGAAGTCTTTTTTGGAACTTCCTGTAGTTTTTCTAACTTTTCATTCTTCTTACTGTGCTTTCTTGCCTTCTTTCCTATGATCTGAGTCTATGGATTCCTCTTTCCATTATTTTTCTTATCTTCTCTTAGTGTAGTAACTTCACACTGTTGAGGATCTTTCAAAGGGTTCAAGTGTAATACCTCTACTCTTACTATTTCTGGGGTGGATGCTCTTCTTTCCTGCATGGACAGGTTCTTTAAGACTTCGTGTTTTCTTTCAACTTTGACAGCTAATTCTTTGGCCCTCCATTTTTCCGACTTATTCTCTTGTTCTTCTATTAGTTGCACTTTTTTTCCTGGCTATGAAGTCCCTTAATTCTTGTTTTTTTTGTTTTGTAGCTTTCTCCTCTACTTTCCTTCGGATCTGATCTTTCTCAATCCAGGTCTTTCCTAAAAAAAGTGAAAAAGGGGTGTTGTTCTCAACAAACTTAATGACTTCAAATTCTTCTTCGGTCGATGTTTCATAATCATAGGTATATTAGTAACTCATTCACATAGGGTTATCATCTTTCCTTTAAAAAATCATATCCTTTCTAGTGAATGAACCATAGCAAGCTTTACCAAAATTTCCCAAGTGCTTTCTAGCATAATATTCACATGTGTTTCCTCATCCAAGACATAGTCTATGTCGAAGTATCCTATTCTTGTTTTTATGCACTGCTTCTCTTTTAAGATCTCTGGTAAACTGGTGTCTTCGTGATCATTCTGCGTTTCTTTCATATGGAATAACATAGTCTCAGATTCTTTCTAGTTCTTTAACATATCCTTAGTTTCTTGACCTTCTTCATAGTTTTCTTGTCTCATGTTCATCTTTTCAACTTTGGAAATTATTCTAGGGAAATCCTCAACCTCATGCCAATAGTTTTACAACAAAGACAAATAGGACCTATACTAGGGAATTCCTTAGCAAGATTTCCTAGTCTTCTGCAGTTATAATACAATGTCAATCCTCTCTTTCTTTTAAATGATCCCCAACCCTTCGTGTACTGCGTACTGGGATCACCATGCTGGACCTGCAATCTTCAAAAAATCTTTCTAGGTTCTTGCATCCATTTTTTAGTCGAAAAATTATTTCTATGCATAGGAATAACATATCTTTCACTATCTCTATCAAATATATTTAGATCAAATATTTATTCTAGTTGTGCCCTAGTTTTTATACTATGACATAATCTATCAAATATACCTAGATTCATACTTTCGAAGAAAAAGTTTCCACTTATCTTACCTTTACTAGAGCACAAAGTTTTAATATCTACCTCTTTCCTTCATATCAGACTTCTTTCTCAGCAAAGAGGTTTGCAAGTCAAGTAGAATACTACGCACTACATCAACAGATCTTCACACGAAGCTTTCTCTGTTCTTCAGTTCTCTATTTTTAGATATTGATGTAAAAATCAAGATCTAACCCCTAAAACCTCTTATCACATATCATAAGCTTAGATGTAACATTCATGATACATAAAGCACTAAGCAGTAATAAATCTATCTATCATACATCAAGATCAATGCACTAAGAAGTTAAATACATAAATAACATGAACAACATTGCACAAAGCATATCCACACAAGATATACATGGTTCACCCCAGTGTGGGGCTACGACCACCAAATTCTTCTTCTTCTTTATTAGTCTCCTTCAATCTTCTTACATTCTCCTTCTCTTGTGCACAAAGCCACAAAGCCAACTTCACACTGGACAGGTGATTTGTGTACAATGCACTAGATCCACCTTCCTCAAAATCAGTTCAAGGCATAGAGCCTCACACGATCTATCTGCACAAAGCCTCTTACAATCACTTTCACTTATCCCTGCAAGTCTTAGCACACAGTATGCACAAAATCCAACAATTTTTCTCCGCACTTAGCAACCTTTACATATTCTTGCACGAAGCCAACTTTGAATGCACTAAGCCAATGACCTCATATTCTTGCTGACATCCCATACCTATTACATAAACCTTAAAATCCCAAAAGGCCCACAAAATGAGAGATATCCTACGATCTCCACTTTGCCTGGGTGCTTCGTCTTCAACCAGCCTGTCAAAGTCCCAAAAATGGTCAAACACGACCAACGTTTCCTTAAAACTTGGTTGAGGACCAACAACTCAGTATTATCGATTCACATGTTTACAAGATAAATTAATCTCCTCTACGAGATGTTCCTAGTTGTTGACCTTTCTCTAGGTAGGTTATCTTGTAAATTCGATGGATGTTACCATGGAAATGTTGTTGTTCGTGTCTCTTGTTTTGGGTAGGTTACCATGGAGGAATGATTGGTCACAACACTAGAAGAGTGTTGTTTTTATTTCTTGTTATTGCATTTTTTTTCTCTTGTTCTAGGAAGTGCACAAGTGATATCTTTGAGAAGGAGCTACTATGATGATTGTTCCTATTCTTGTTTTCATTATTGTTCTTATTATAAGAGTATTATTCTTATCTGTTTTTTTCACTTGTTGTTTCTCTTGTTCCATGCAAGTCACAAGTGATATCTCTAAGAGGGAGCTATAATGACGGTTGGATGAGGAAAAAAATTAGATGATCTCTAACTGAGACATGGAACATGCTATCCAAACATATAATTTTGCACATGATTGTACACATCCATGTACCAAAAGAGAAGAGAAGAAAGTTAATACCTTCTGGCAAGAAATGTACTTTTGTGTGATACAAAATATCTCATATGGAGATTGATTGTAAAAAGAATAAGGCTCTGAAGATGACCATACAGATCCCTCTGGATCAATTGATCACTCTTCATATTAGAAGGAAGAGTTAATAGAGCCAGAAGGGCCTACCTAGAAATGTTGCAGTCACCAGGAAGAGACCAACATTGTATCGTGATACTTTCTAGGATGCAAAGAGAATGTAGTTATATGGAATTGATGATCTATATAATGAGGAGGAGTATATGGCTCCACCAGTGGTGAGGCAGTTGGCCCCACCAAGTACAAAATCATAAGAATTCATCCCTTGGTATCTAGTCGGGAAGAGAAACCTCCTAGTACAGTTCATATGAGATTGTACTTCAGAGGAAGTCAATAGATGGCTCCAAAGATTATATAGAGAGATTCAAGATTCAGTGGGACTCGAATGTGTACTCGGAGTGAGCCTGATCTTAGAGATATTCAGTTGAATCAGAGGAATACTGAATCATTCATAGGGATTTCCCCCTCAGATTCAGGTGGGAGAGAGAGACGTCTTCTAGGTCCGACAAAAAGGTGCCATGAGTTCAGGAGGTTAGATATAAGCTTCTGAGAATTCGAGGAGATATGAGACCTCTTAATAATATTCCCTTGTTTCATTGACAGAGGAAGAAGTCATTTAGAAGGAATGGGATATGGATTTTTCCCATGTTCTATAGACCACACAAGTTTTCCAGCTATGTGGCACTGATGAGGAAAATTGATGATTCAAAACCTTCCAATTTTTTGAGAAAGTTGTTAAGAACCAAGTGTGTAGAAGGATGAAATGATGGAACAGCTTCCATACATCATGAATAATAATGTGTGGAAAGTGGTTTTGAGACCATAAGGGAAGACAATGGTGACTTCCAAGTTTATCTACAATATCAAGCATGTTGGAGATGGTAGCATAGAAATTTACAAAGCTTGATTTGTGGCAAGACGATTCTCCCATAAAGAGGGAGAAGATTAGGATGATACAATTGCTCTAGTATCTAGAAGAAGTGTAAATAGAGAAACCACAAGATACAAGAGAAGGAGTCTCATGTTTGTAGATTGAAAAAGTATTTTCATGGGATTAAGTAGGGACCTAGGGCAGGATATACCAAATAGCTATTTTGATGAGCTTGGGGATGGTTTCCCCTTGATATTGGTTGAAATGATTCTTACAGGGAATGATAAGTTGGCATATGGGTGCAAGAGGGAACTCACTTCCTAGTTTGAGATGAAGGATATAGGTTTGATGAATTATTTCTTGGGATTGGAGGTGTGCCAGAGACTAGATGAGATTTTCCTTAGCCAAGGAAAATATACTGTTGAGATCCTGAAAAGATTTGGGATGATGGAATAAAAGTCCATGACCACACATATGATGAAAAATGTGAATATCTTGACTGATTCATCTTCATATTTATTGGATCCCATGATGTATAGACAGTTGATCATATCCTTGATGTACCTGGTTAACACCAGGTCAGACATATGTTTTTCACTGAACACTTTGAGTCAGTACATGGTTGAGCCTAGAAATGTACCTTAAATAAAAACAAAATATGTGTTGAGGTACCTACATGGTACAGTTGGATATGGATTGAGATATTTCTCGGATGGAGATGTGAATCTGAAAGGTTATACATACTCTGACTGGGCAGGGAGTGCAGTGGATCAAAAAATAACATCTGGATGTTGATTCATTTTGGATCATGTATGATATCATGGTTAAGTAGGAAGCATACATCAGTGGAACTCGGTACAACAAAGGAAGAGGATATAGCAGACAGTGTTGCAACTTTTGAAGCAACTTAGCTTCAAAAGTTTCTTGCATGGTTATTTGATCTAGAGTTGGAGCCAATGTTTATACATTATGATAATGAAAGTTGTGTGAATCATATAGAGATCAAAATACCATTACATCTCAGTCATGGTGTAGAGAGGATTAGTAAAGCTATAGCATATCCATACATGAGTAGAAAGTGGACATTCTCACAAATCCTCTGCCCAAAGTGGAGTATGAGTACTTCAGAGACAACCTTAGCGTGATGAAGATTGGCCACCCTCGTTGAGAAGAAGGTGTGATGTTTCTCCTCTAGAAAATATTCCTTTAGAAAAGGGTTTCCTATATCAATCATGTGGAGAAAATAAGGGATTAAAGGAGCATACTTTCCCAGTAGATGGGTGTGAATGGGACTACTAGGAGAGGAGAAACATCATATCATAGTCGTGGATACTATGGGAGTATCTTTTTGCTACTAGATTCATCATGAGACTATGACTCTAGATGATGGAATGGTTGCAGTTGTGTGCTACTAGTTTATTCTTGAGTATTTATAGATATTGTCAACTATGACTATGGTTGATGGCATGGTATTAGTTATGTGGTACTAGTTTATTGTTGCATAGTCATACGGACTTCAGACTATGATTATGGTTGATGGCATTGTAGTAGTTGTGTGCTACTAGTTGATTGTTGTATAGTCACATAGATCATAACTATGGCTCATTCCATGCTAGTAGTTTAGTGCTACTAGTTAATTGTTACATAGTTTTGGAGATTATTGGACCGCATGGTAGTAGTCTTATGACTACTAGTTGATTGCATATCATGACTATGGTTAATGGCATGATAGTAGCTTAGTGCTACTAGTTTATTTTTGCATAGTCATGAGATACTATTGGATAGAATGGTAGTAGCTTAATGTTACTAGTTGATTTACATGTAGTCGATACAACATGGTAGTATCCTTGTGTTGCTAGTTGATCGCTAGGTGGTCGTGGAGACTATTGGAAAGCATGGTAGTAGCTTTGTGCTACTAGTTGATTGTTGGGTTGCATGGTAGTAGCTATGTGCTACTAGTTGATTTCATATTTGTGCTACCTGATGGCATGGTATTAGCCCTGGGGATACTGGATGAATGGAGTATAGTCATTGGACTACTAGAAGAAAACATCTTGGGAGAATACCTCCCTAGCTAAGAGAGAGTGTTGATGTTTTGGTAGTTGCGGGATATATTTCATCTCAGACAAATTTTATTAGAGAAGAAGAAGATTCCATTAGTCAAAGGAAGACCATTGAAAAGTTGAAGAAAACACCAAAAAAGAATAAAGTAAAACAGATGACCACAAAAGAGAATTCATCCCACAGGAAATAATTAAAGTTGAAATATAATTTTCAGGAAGAGAAGTCGGCCCACATAAATAATAAAGTAAATATAAAGACCCATAATAAGAGTTCTACCCCTTAAAGGCACCCATATTGGTATAATTACAAATCTGGTCCAGTTCATTTGTACAACCACACAATTCTACTATTTTACTGTGCACTAGGAAGTTGCAGTTGTTGCTGCAACAGTTTCTCTATTTTTTGTTTCCGGTTCTCTTGGAGAGTGCATCCCACTTGGGGAAGGGTATTATTGGTGAGTCTTGGTGATCTCTCCTGTGTGCTACCTATGGGGGAGTTTCACTAAGTTTGTGTGGTTCTTCTCGAGTGTTTCTTCCAATTACAGTAGTAGTTGCAGTTGTAGTAGAAACTGCAGTTTCAGTGACAAGTTGTGACAATTTTGTGGTGCGCTAGTGATGTGCCTATATTGAGCACCTTCTGTGGTGACTCAATTATCTACCCTCACTAGGGTTTTACAAGAAGAAGAGATAGGTACTTTCTTCTCCATTTTTTATTTTCTCTTGTGATTGGAGCCTCTTCATGGTTGTATTGGAATGTTCTCTCTTGAGGAAAAGTTGGATGGATTTTCCCCAAGTTTGGGGTTTTCCTAGGATACATATTTGTGTCTTCTTGTGCTTTTTTATATGTTGCTTATATATTTCATTATATTATTATTGAATTTTAAAAGAATATAAAAATACTATGGTAAATCTAAGGTTAACTAAACTAATGAAAACCTAACTCATTGATGACAGTTAGCCTCATTAGTGGTTGTCTCACATTCTACAACATTGATCATCATTGGGTCTTGATTGGATGTGTTTATATAATGTTTGAATTCATATCATCATTCACGTTGATAGGTAGTGCTCATAACTTAGGGACCATTATCCTAATTTGTCGATTCCTTCACACTTAGTAGGTATTTTCCATATTACCATTTGACAAGGTGGCTTTTTGCCATGTGTTAACCTCAAATCATTTTATAGTGGGAGGATGATACATTCATAGGTAGACTATAAGTAGTATATGTATAAAAACATATGTGTGGTTAGTTCATCCTTCTAGTCAATTAGTCAAAGAAACATGCATTCGATTCAATTTCCCAATGGAAAAGCATGGGAGTTTGCAGATTGGATTATTTAGAGATAATTTATTTGCAAGTATAAAGTGCATAGGTTCTAATATTATTGACATCCCATAGGTGTTACCAAATAATTATCACCTATGGATAAGCAATAAATCCCTTGGATCTTCTCGTGATACAATACATACAAAAAAATAGATCACCGCAAGGTTCTCCCTATACCTATCATATTTTTCCTAATTATGCTATTGAAGTGGTAGAGAAAGACATACCTTATCCACAATGATAATGCATTCACAATATCACTGATATATATTACTAAGCGCGTAGTCTAAAAGTTCTACTTTTTGGAGTTTTTATGGGTATATTTTCCGATCAATTTTTATTGGACTCTGGCCAAAAATTGTTGGAAACTCCATATTTGAGTGACTGATTCTATATAATTCGAATTCCCTAAGGTTTTTTTAGGGTGTTGAATCCATTTATGCATTTAAAAATGCAATTTAAACACTGAAAAATGGACATTTCACCAACCAGATTCCGGTGAAAAAGTTCAAAAAGTGGAATGTTTAGAAAACACCTATTACTAATTATTGTATTTCTTAGCTGATATATAACCATGCAGATGTTATTTTATAAAAAATATTACTATTTTCAATGAAAAAAAGAAGAAGTTAAACTTCCCTCAAGATCAAAGTTTACCCAAAACTTATAAATCATGATAAGAT
The DNA here is from genome assembly GCA_032191745.1 of Picea mariana. Lineage (NCBI taxonomy): Eukaryota > Viridiplantae > Streptophyta > Pinopsida > Pinales > Pinaceae > Picea > Picea mariana. The sequence continues at coordinate 9,198 of JASDQU010505527.1, read as the reverse complement.
TATAAAGCCTAAACATTTATAACTTATAAATCACGATAAGATTATAAAGCCTAAACATTTATAACTCATAAACTGAAAAGAAAAAATTTCAAATTCCAATTTATATGTAAAGTTCAAAAAGTGAAAAAAAAACTTAAAACTCGAAATATTAAAGAAAAACACATGTAAATTCTATATGAATTATTTATCACATAAGTTCATCCATGTATATGGATTGGAAAGATAAGTATTAATAGCTTGTAATAGCTCGAAATATATTTAAGAAATATTTATTACCTAAGATCATTCATCAATATGAATTTGAAAAATAAGTATTAATAATTTGCAATGACTTAAAAGTCAATTGGGTTAGCTTAAGTGGATGAAAGTTGTGGTTATAATAGAAGAGGTCTTAATGTTGGGTTTCACTCAGTGTCTCCACTTGGTTAGTCCCTGTAATCATGGTCATGGTTTATCCAGTTTACCATCTATATTACCTAAGATCACCATCTATATTACCTAAGATCGTACATCAATATGAATTTGAAAAAGTATCAATAAATTATAATAAGTTAAAAGTTGAGTGGACTAGCTCAAGTGGATAAATATTGTCATTATACTCAATGTCCCCACTCGATTATACTCCTTAATGAAAATCGACGATTAATGTGGAAAAATAAGATTTCCCCAAAACAATAATAAATAAAAATAATATATATATATATATATATATATATATATATATATATATATATATATATATATAT